>PVKH010005460.1:0-22080 GCA_004027955.1 Chaetophractus vellerosus | reverse complement strand
TTAAAAAAAATAAAATAAATAAAAAAATAAAAATCAGAAGTTTCCAAACTATTTTTTTCACACAGTACTGGGTACCAAGTTTAGAGCTGGGATAATTCAGAGAGCAAGAACCTGAGCAAATATTTTTTCTCATACCTTAATTAAGCTATAATCGACATACAATAAACTATACATGTTTCAAAATAAATAATTTGATAAGCTTTGATATAGGTATAGACCCAAGAAACCATCACCACAGTCAAGATAATGAATGTATCCATTACCCCCAAAACTTTCCTCATTTCCCCTTGAAATCTCTCCTTCTCTCCCTGCTTCCTTTTTTCCTCTCTCCATTTTCCAACTACATCCTCAAATCTATAGACAACCCCTTATCTTTTTATGTCACTTTGGATTCATTTTGAGTACCTTTTCTTTATCTGTTTTCCAAATTGGGATATGAGATAAGATTTAACTTGGAGGGAATAAATCTGCAAATGCTTTTTTAGTAAAGTCAGGACAGCGGACTGTGGGAAGATTATGGAGTAGGAAGCTCCAGAAATCAGTCCCTCCACTAAAACAACTATTGCACTGGCAGAAACTGTATGAATCAAGTATTTTGAAGTTCTGGAGTCTAGTGGAACACTGTGCAACATCCAGGAAAGAGCTGTAGGAGCAGGCTGGTAAATTGCAGTAAACTTCAGTGAATTTCACCCTCAGTGGAGGGACTGACACCCTCTATCCCCTAGTAATGTGGGTTGTGGCAGGCAGCCATGAGGACTGCAGCCCAGACGCCTGGTACACCTTGCTGATGCCAGGGTAGGTTATAAGAACCTATTCCTTCAAAATCTGGGTGGTGTGGTCAGATTGTTGATCAGTGCTTTTGGTCAGCTACTTCAAATTACTGGGGGATCTTGCTCTGAGATCTGCTCCAGCCCTTAACAACAATGACAACAATAAACATAAAAAATTTTCAAAAAACATAAAACAAAAACCTAGCAATCCCAAAGGAGTGAGAGTATTAGATTTCCAAAGTTACAACAACATAATACTCAGAATGTCCAATTCTCAACAGCTTACAAAACACACAAAGAAACCAGAAATTATGGCCCATTCACAGGAAAAAGGAATTTGCCAGAAACCATCCCTGAGAAAGCTCATACATTGGAACTTTTAGTCCAAGACTTTGAATCAACTGTCTTAAATATGTTTAATGAGCTAAAAGGATTTATCTATAGAGAACTAAAGGAAAATTAGGAAAATATTGTCTGAAGAAAATAGTGATACAGAAATTATAAAAAGGTGCCAAGCAGCAATTTCAGAGTTGCAAAGTACAGTAATTGAAATGAGTAACTCAGACGGATTCTACAGCAAGTTTGAACACAGAGAAGAAAGGATTATCAAACTTGAAAATAAGACAATTGAAATTATCCAATATGAGGAGCAGAAAGAAAATATAATGAAACAAACAAACAACAACAACAACAAAAACAGAGCCTGTGGAACCTGTAGGACACCATCACATGTACCAACTTACACATCATTGACATTCCTAGAAGGACAAGTGAGAGAGAAAGGGGCAGAAAAATTATTTGAGGAAATAATGATTGAAAACTTCCCAAATCTGATGAAAGTCATGACTCTACAAATTCTGGGAGCTCAAAGAACTCCAAGCAGAATAGACTCTAAGAGATCTACACCAAAACACATAACAAAATTATCAAAATCCAAAGACAGAGAGAATTTTGAAAGCAGCAACAGAGAAGCAACTTGTCACATAAAAGGGATCCCCATTCAGATTCCAGATTCCTCGTCAGAAACCATGGAGGTCAGAAAACAATGAGATGGCATATTTAAAGCCCTTAAAGAAAATAAAACAAAAAAAAAACTGTCAACCAAGAATTCTATATCTTGCAAAAATATCTTTCAAAAATGGAGGAGAAATTAAGACATTTTTCAGATAAAAACTGAAAGAGTTCATTACCAGAAGACCCACTGTACAAGAAATGCTAAAGGGAGTTCTTTAGGCTGAAATAAAAGGACACTAGACAAATAATTTGAAGCCATAAGAGGAAGTAAAGAACATTGATACAGGTAAATAAATAGGTAAATATAAAATACTGTACTTTCAGGTTTTAGCAGCTACTTCCCCCACATGACTTAGCAAACAAATATGTAAAATAACATTCTAAATCTATGTTAATGGGCATGCAGTGTATAAAGATGTAATTGGAGACAATAACAATATAAAGGGGAGGGTAAGGAGATATGTAGGAGTAGTTTGTATCCTACTGAAATTAGGTGGTTATTAGTTGAACAAGGTTGTTATTAGTTAACACATTAATTGTAAATACAGAGGTAACCACTAAGAAAATAACTAAAAAATACAGAGAAAAGGAAATAAGGGAATCAAAATGGTACACTACAAAAAAGCAACTACATTTTTTAAAAAGCACTAATGAAGTAATTGCAGTGGACTTTTAGGTTTTACACCAAAAGCACAAGAAAAAAATGGATAAAATGGACTTCATCAAAATTTAAAACTTTTATCCATCAAAGGACATTATCAGGAAACTAAAAAGACAACCTACATGAGAGAAAACATTTGGAAACCATATATCTGATAAGGGTTTAATATCCAGAATGTATAAAGAACTCCTGCAACTCAACAACCAAAACATTACAATTCAATTTTTAAAAATGGACCAAGTATTTTCATAGAATTTTCAACAGAGAAGATATTCATGTGGCCAATAATTATAAGAAAAGATTCTCAGCATAATTAACCATTAAAGAAATAAAAATTAAAACTGTGAGACACCAGGGAGCAGGTGTAGCTCGGTGGTTAAGAGCCTGCTTTCCATGTACAAGATCCCAGGTTCAATCTCTGGTACCTAATAAAAAATAAAAAGAAAAAACTGCGAGATACGACTTCATCCCCACTAGGATGGCTATTATTTTAAAAACTGAAAATAACAAGTGTTGGCAAGGATGCAGAGAAATAGGAACTCTGATACATTGTTAGTAGGAATGTGAAGTGGTGCAGCCACTGTCAAAAGCAGTTTAACTGTTCCTCATAAAGTTAAATATAGAATTACTTTATGACCCAGAAATTCCATTCCTAAGTATATACCCAAAAGAATTGGAAGGAAGAACACGAACAGATATTTGTACATTGTTCATTGCAGCATTATTCACAATAGCCAAAAGGTGGAAGCAACCCAAATGTCCATCAGCAGATGAATGGATAAACAAAATGTGGTATGGAATATTATTCAGCCATAAAATGAAGTGACATGTTGGTACATGCTACAACATGGATGAGTATTGAAGGCATTGTGTTGGGTGAATTAAGACAGATACAAAAGGACAAATATATGATTTTTCTTATCTAAAATACTTAAAATAAGGAAATTTATAGATTCATAAAGCAGAATAGTGGTTACAGAGGCTGGGGGAGTATGAGTATGAGTTTTGGTGTGGGATGATGAATGTAGTCTGGAAATAAAGTCTGGAAATACACAGTATTGCCAGTGTACTTAATATCAAAGAATTGTGTTCTTTGACAGGAGACTATGAATATTAAGATAAATTATATTTCTCTTTCCAGGGAACCTATTCATGGCTAAAAGAAATCTGTTATGTTAAAAAAGAGAAATGTACAGTTAGCAGTTATCCAACTTTTGTCTCAAGATCCTTTTGCACTCTTAAAAATTGCTGAGGATTCTAACGAGCTTTAACCATGTTAATAAACTTTTAATACTCTTTTACACTAAAACTTATTGGTTTCTCTTACACTTTGAATAGATCTTTTATTGCCCATGCATGATTTTTAACATCATTCATTGGCCATTTGGAAAATACTGGTTTACTGAGTTATGCAGATCATCCAGATATTAACATTTTACTATACAGATTAAGAATGACATTCATTAATATCATCACCAATCTCATCAGAAAAGTCTCTCAGTGTTGTGAAGCTTTAAAGCCCACAATAGAGGATGAAAGTTTCTCAAAATTCTGATTTTCACTTGAATGCTGGGAACAATATTGTCAGGTTTTTCTTTGAAGTAACAGACTCACTTTATTCGTTTTTGAAAAGATGTCTGCCAAATACCCAATTTTGAATAATCATTGTTTGTAGTTATTCTTTCAAGTAAACATGGTGTTCCATTAATAAAGCAAGTAAGTCTGCTCACAACTGAACACTCCCTAAGAGCTTTTCCTTGAGACAGCAATAATACTTTGGTATGCAGCAGATGTTCTTTAAGCATATTTCCCATTTCTTTTCACAAAATATTCAAAATATGTGTACTCAAATGTCAAGATTTAAGAAAATAATTTTTATTGCTTCATCAAGGACATTGTTAAGTAAAACTGGCTTTGTTGTTCATGCAAGTGAAGGGCAGTGAAGAATACAATAATTATTAGTACAGTTTAGTGCCACTGCCTTGGTTCATACTAAAGCATGCAGTTTTAACCAAAAAGGCAAATAAAGTCTTAGTAGCTTTATAAAAATAGTTTTGACCTCATAAACCAATTAAAAGGTTTCAGGGACCCCCAGTTCCATACGTGACACTCTGAGAATTGCTGCTCTCCAAGAGCATTCTCCCTGAATGCCTCATCCATCTTACCTCTGCCAATATGTTTTTGCTGACATCCTGAGTAATACAACTGGGAACTGAGGTGCAGATGCCCTTCTATTGGGTTATATCAGAATTTTGTGGAACTTGTGTGGTTTTTAAAGCATAATGAATATGGAGAAGATGATTTTAAACATGTTGAGTGTAAAATGCCTGTGGAACAAGTGTTAATATCCTATGAGTAATCAAGATTTTTAGCTAAGAATAGATATCTGGGCTTTAATTTTCTGAGTCATTAGCATCTAGGTGATAGTTTAAGTTAGGAGTATTTAGATCACCAGGAGAGACTTTATGGAATGGGAAGGGGAGAGTTTTGAGATGAAGCTCCTATGGAACAACAAAATATAAGTGATCAGGAGAGAAAAAGGTACTAGTGGAAAAGATGGATAAGGAGAAACCAGAGAGGTTTAAAAAAAAAAAAAATGCCAGGAAAAAGTTCAGTCCTATAAGGCAGAGGGAAGAGAGAATTTGAAAGAAACAACTGTTGAGCAGTACCTAATGATCCAGAGAAGTCTTTTTTTTTTTTTTTTTTTAAGATTTATTTATTTTATTACATATCTCCCCCCACCCCCGCTGCGGGACGCGCCGAGAGTGGTCACTGCGCAGGCGCGGCTTTCCCCACTTGTGGGCGGTCTCTGCGTCCGTTCACGGCTGGCACTTGATTCAGTTCGCGGGTGGCTGGCTGCGCTCCATCCGCGGGCGACCTGCCCTGCCCGTGGCGGCTCTTGCCCTGTCCATGGCAGCTTCTTGCCCTGCCCACGGCGGCTCCGGCCCGCCCATGGCGGCTTGCCATTCTCAAGGCGGTCTGCCCGCTAGGAGAGGTTCCCGGGAATCGAACCCGGGGCCTCCCATGTGGTATGCCGGCGCCCTATCCACTGGGCTATCGAGCCGGCCCCAGAGAGAAGTCGTTAATAAATAGGTCAAATGGGTAGTCACTGTGGCCTTGTCAAGAGCCAGCCATTCAGTGAGGAGATGATAGAAGCCAGAGTCATTGTAGGTTGTGAAGTCAGTGGAGGGACGTGAATTGACAAATCATACATATACATAAAACATACATATACATAAAACATAAGTATATATGTAAATATATAAAGAATGGCAGATAGTAAGTGTTCAATAATGTTTGTGAATTATATGAACGAATATAGCACAATTGATATTCCACACTATATTCATTGGCATTATTTTAATTATACTTTAACATAAAATTCAGCATAAAAAATTTCTTAGAATGTGCATATAGATTTTATTCTTCCTCTTTTTCTACCAATTGATAATTTTAATAGATTTTTGAATCTGAAAATTCAAGAAGGTGAAGCTCACAATATTTTCTGCCCTGCATATGATTGCTTCCAACTTGTGCCTGTGGATATCATAGAAAGCGTAGTTTCTAAGGAGATGGACAAACGATACCTACAGTTTGATATTAAGGTACACTGCCAATTATTTGCCTGATTTCATAATTTTAATTTCATTAAACGTTTAAAAGAAATAATATTTAATATTTTGTTTAATTTAATGGAATGACTTTTGTATCTTAAAAATTGAATAAAGGAATGTTAGGATTAATTAAAGTTTTAAGTTAAAGCATTATTTTATAATAATAGAAGGAAAAGTAAAAGGCTAAAGTAGAAGTTTAACAACCAAAAAAGTAAAATTATTGCTCAGAATTATTTACTGATTTGCCTTGTTACAATCTTATAACTGAATCATCAAAATAATGTTCAAAATAGTTAGTATCTACTTTAAATTTTCCCAAAGACACCGTTTTATATTCCTAAATAGAAATATTCAGAAATAAAGATTCTCAACTTAGAAATTTATGGTATTTTATTTCAAATAATACTTTTATGTAATGAATTATAATGTTTATTTCATTTTTTTTCTATTTTTCATTCATGGGTTATTTTCATTGAGTAGTAATTCAGAACCATGGGCAAATTACTTTCTTTTTTGTAAGATTTAAAGGGTACATTTCAACTGCCTTGTGCAGCTGATTTTCTTACTCTCAATTCTAATATATGGACTTTTAAAAAAGAATTCCTACTGCTTCTTTAGCATAGAATAAATAATATTGATTTTTATGTATTTATTAGGGTACCCTTTAGAAATTTGCTTTTCTAATGCAGCCAATAATCATATGCAATATCCTATTTGTAATGGTACATTGTATGAAAAAGCATTTTTAAATTACACATTCCTTATGTGAATAATTGCATTTTAAATTTATCATGCATCTAGTATTTAGATTCAAGAAAATACCAATTTTTAAAATTATGTCTTAACTGAGGTATTGCCATTTATTTCCTTCTTATTAAGATTTTTCAAACTTTCCAGTGCTGTTTTTTTTTAAGTATTTCTTGAGACTGACAACTCCTTGTTTTTCATTTCATTCTTTTTTGCGTTAAAGTAAATTACCATAGATGTGTACTGTAAATGAGAATTTAGAGTTAAAGTATTTTCTGTTATGTTTTGTTATTGCTTTTAAAACAGGCCTTTGTTGAAAATAATCCTGCCATTAAATGGTGCCCTACTCCAGGCTGTGAAAGAGCAGTCAGACTAACAAAGCAAGGGTCAAACACATCTGGATCTGATACACTCAGCTTCCCCTTGCTGAGGGCTCCTGCAGTGGATTGTGGGAAAGGACACCTTTTCTGCTGGTTAGTATGAGACAAGTTGGAATCAGCCTAATCACCTTCTTATAGAGAATTTGTACTTTGAATCAGGCCTTTAAAATGTAGTGTGTTTGATATTATTCTGACTAATGAAAAGAAAACGTAATAGTGATAGTTCATATTTATGATATACTTATTGTGGCCAGGAACTGTGCCAATTATTTTTTATATGTTGAATTCTCCCACCAATGCTATAAGTTGAGTTCTGTTTTTAGCCCCATTTCACAACTGAGGAAACTCAGACACAAAGAAGTTGCCCAGGGTTATGCAACTAGGAAATGGCATAAATGGGATTTGAGCCCAGTTCTGTTTGGCTCCAAAGCATATGCACTTCAACTATGATACCACATTGGCTATGATTTAGAAAATGTTTAGAGTTTTTTTTTTTTTCTTTCTTAAAATATAAATCTCTAGCAGTGATTCTTAACCAGGGATGCATAAAATTACTATAGGATATTTCCACATTTTCATCTTGGTTTCCCAGTAGTTGAGATTTTGATTTAGTAGGTCTTGTAGTTGTGGGGAGGGGGGGGTCCACAAAAAAGTTCTCCAGGTGATTTGTTCTTCAGAGATAGGCATTGTCTTCTTAAGCACTATGGTTTCTGTGGTCTAGCTTTTACTGTTTTTTTCTGTAGTCTACTTTTTACTTTCTTATATTGTTCCCACCCCTTTTCATATGCTCCAAGTAATATGTATGGTATGTTTGGATTAGGTAAAGAAACTAATGGAAAACCTACCAATATAAATCAGACTCTAAAAACTATATTGTATATATGTCCATAAACATAGATACTACATATTATAAGTTTCTAGACCAAACTTTAGAGAATTTTTAATAAGTTTACTCTTTCTCACACCTCAAAGTATTAGGCCGGTTATACATGAGATCCATTGGATCACAGGCTCTACTTTGAATTTTATCCTAGGTCAAGGAGTTTATGAATGGCTATGTAGATTCAAGTTCACATTTGGTAATTATTTACTTTTCCTCCTATTCTTAAGGGTAGTGGAGAACTTAACAGATAGCATCATCATTTTCTGTACTTAGCACCCGAGGGAAAGAAAAGGTAGCTTAAACAAAATAAAAATAGCTTTTAATGGAGAACAAACTCAGATTTAAGTTCTTTAACTTAACTTTGTTGCTTTTCAGTTTTGATATCCATTAAGCAATAAACTGTGATATGTGAAGGTATATAATAAATATATATCTAAGATATTTATATTGCCTGTTTTATCCCTAGGCATTAAATGCAGGCCCTGTTTCTACATTCTTAGCTTCTTATTCTTATTCATGCACCATAAGAACATTCGTCTATAATCAGAAATACTAAGTAGAATTGGTCATATTTTGCTTGCTTTTATCTCACGTTTCAAAGAAAAACAAATACTGCTTTATGCAAAAGAAATCTTTACAAAGGAGATCTTAATAAAATAAAGGCATATGATTCTGGCTTTGCTTCTTTCTTTCCCCAAAAATAATCACCTAAAGATGACTTCAAATGCTACAACAGATAGCAATAATAATTTCTTCTTTTTAACAATACATGTGACAGGATCAGTTGAGAGCCATCCTCAAGAGCTGTCTGCCTAGATATAATTGAATACTTTCATTGTTGGGAAAGCAGGTCGGAGTAAGCATTTCCCCTTCACACCACAAGAAAGCCCTTTCTGTGGTACCTCGTTCACTAACAAGTTCTGTACCCTTCATGGTTGAACCTAAAATGTTTACTTCCCCTAGCCTGTGTAATCACAGTTTCTCTGATCAGGGCAAAATTCTCCACAGACAGCATTCAAAACCTGGATGGATTTCATGTGAACTTCTTCCCTTCTTTTATTTGTGGGAAGGTAGAATATGCTTCTCTGCTCTCTGAACTGACATAAAATCACTTCCCTGCAGCAGCCCTTTAAAGATTTGTCAAAATACATCTGAACCACCAAAATGCTGCTCTTTCAGGAGAAAAGCTCAAATTTAACATAGTATTAGTGGTCATTTCTCTCCTGTATTCCTCAGAATGTCCTCTGGTCCCTTTAATGACCAATATCTCCTTTGGAAACTGAGAAACTTACTTGGAATTCCTCTTCTAAAACCATAGACAGTCAAACTTATTTTAGAGTTGCTCACTGAAATCAACTAACAGGAATATTCTAAATAACCATGTGGTAGTTTTTTTTTTTTTAATACAGCACCCAGCAATAGAGCATTTATTTACTGGAACGACTGAAAGAAGCCTTTAAAATAGTATCACCTCCACCAAGACGCAAAGGTTTGAATCAAAGTGATGCACCAAGTCCCCTTAAAGTTTCCAGTGAATCAGAGTACAATGTGCAGACATATCAAGTGTTTTGGGGAAAACTCTGAAAGTGAATGTATTTGCATTAAAGTCATCATCAGCTCATTTTGTTTTCCTTCTGTAACCACAATCAGGTTGTTGTTTCTTTTTTTTAACAAATCAATTTTATTTATACATATTAATAAAGCATGCAATTCATCTAAAGTGTATAATCAGTTGTATTTGGTATAATCACATAGTTTTGCATTCATCACTTCAATCATTATTAGAGCATTTTCATTATTTTAATAATATTAATAAACAAAAAACAAACAAGAAAATTCTTCACCTCTCAATCTGTTTCCCCTGATGTACATAGCTGCTATTTCCGACTATTGTTGCACAATTTATTTATTTATTAAGCAGTTTTATTAAGATATATTCATATACCATAATATCTAAATTGTGTTATCAATGGCTTTTAGGATAATCACAATGTTGTGCATTCATCATCACAAAAACGTCTAGAATTATTTCATTCCTCCAAAAAAACTCCACACCCCTTAGCATGCCTTCCCTAACCCTACATAAACACTAATCAAATTTCATCCTTATAAATTAATTTATATTTACATTTTATATAAATGGAATCATACAATACGTTACCCAATATATTTAGTTCATAGTAACAAAATCATACAATATTTGTCCTTTTGTTTCTGGCTTGCTTCCCTCAACATAATGTCCTCCAGGTTTATCCATATTTTCATATGTTTTACGACTTCATTTCTTCTTAACAGCTGTATAATATTCCATTGTATGAATACACCACAGTTAGTTTATCCATTCATCGCTTGATGGACACCTGGGTTGTTTCCAGCTTTTGGCAGTCGTGAATAATATCACTATGAACATTGGTGTGCAAATGTTTATTCATCTCACTATTCTCAGTTCTTCTGGGAATATACCCAGTAATGGTTTTGCAGAGTCACTTGGAAAATCTATATTCAGCTGCTTTAGGAACTGCCAGACAGACCTCCACAGTGCCGGTACCATTCTGCATTCTCACCAACAGTGAATAAGTGTTCCTATCTCTACATCCTCTCCAGCACTTGTAGTTCTCTCTTTTTAATAGTGGCCATTCTGGTAGGTATGAAATGATATCTCATTGTAGTTTTGATTTGCATTTCCCTAGTCATTAGTGACGTTGAACATATTTTCATGTGTTTTTGCACCATTTTTATTTCTTCTTTGGACAAATATCTATTCAAGTCTTTTGCCCATTCTCTAATTGTGTCATTTGTCTTTTTATTGTTGAGTTGTAACGTCTCTCTATATATCATGGTTATTAAAGCCTTACTGGACATGTGATTTCCAAATATTTTCTCCCATTGAGTCAGTGCCATTTCACCCTTTTGACAGAGTCCTGTGACATGCAAAAGTTTTTAATTTTGAAGAGGTCCCATTTATCTATTTTTCATTTTGTTGCACGTGCTTTGGGTGTAAGGTCCAAGAAACTGCCACATACCACACAGTCTTTAAGATGTTTCTCGACATTTTCTTCTGTAGTTCTATTGTCCTGGCTTTTATATTTAGGTCTTTGATCTATTTTGAGTTGATTCTTGCATGGGGAGTGAGATAGGGGTCCCCTTTCTTTCTTTTGGTTATAGATAGCCAGTTGTCCTAGCACCATTTGAAGAGACTGTTTTGTCCCATTATATGGACTTGGTAGGTTTCTCAAAAAACCGTTGGCCATATAGATGAAGGTTTATTTCTAGGTTCTCAATTCTATTCCACTGATTGATGTGTCTGTCTTTATGCCAGTACCATGTTGTTTTGACCACTGTAGCTTTGTAATATGTTTCAAGGTCAGGCAGTGAAATTCTTCCCACGTTGCTCTTTTTATCCATTCTGTCAGCCTATATCTTTTGATTGGGAATTTAATCCATTCACATTCAGTGATGTTACTGTAAATGCATTATTTATTTCCACCATTTTCTTCTTTGCTTTTCAAATGCCGTATCTTATTTTCATCTGTCTTTTCACTCTTTTGGTTATACTTTCTGCTCTTCTTTCTTCTATACTCTCTTCCAAGCCTCTCTCTCCTGTCTCTTTCTTTCAGGGTCTAATGCTTCCTTTAATATTTCCTGCAAAATTGGTTTCTTCTTTTACAAACTCTCTTAGTTTCTCTTTGTTTGTGAATATTTTATAGTCACCTTCATATTTGAAGGACAATTTTGCTGGATACAGAATTCTCGGCAGGCAGTTTTTTTCTCTTTCAGTCTCCTAATTTTATCAATGGTATGCATTGTCTTCTCGTATCCATGGTTTCTGATGAGAAATCTGTACTAAGTCTTACTGGGCATTCCTTGTAGGTGATGGTTTGCTCCCTTGCTACTTTCAGAATTTTGTCTTTATCTTTGACATTTGACAGTCTGAGTAGTATGTGTCTTAGATTAGGTCTATTTGGATTTATTCTGATTAGAGTACAGTGTGCTTCTTGGACATGTTAGTTCATTTCTTTTGTGAGAATTGGGAAATTTTCAGCTATTATTTCTTCAAATAGTCTTTCTGCCCCTTTTCCCTTCTATTCTCCTTCTGGAACTCCCATGACACATATATTGTTGCATTTCTTGTTGTCATTCAGCTTCCTGGGACCCTGCTCAATTTTTCCATTCTTTTCTCTGTTCTTTTCTTTCTTCAATTTCAGCTCTTCTGTCTTTAGTATGACTTATTCTTTCTTCTATCATTGTGAGCCTGCTGTTGTATGCGTCTAATTTTTTTTTTTATCTCACCTGTCTTGTTTTTCATTCCCATGAGCTCTGTTACTTTTCTACTCAGGATTTCAGATTCTTCTTTGTGCCCAATCAATGTCTTCTTGATGTGCTTTATCTCTGGCTTTCAAATCATTAATTTTATTTTTGAAATGTGTTTCAATCTCATTAATTCTCTCAAATCCTATGTTTCTTCTGGGGCTTTGATACATTTTTTTCCTTGGGCCATGTCTTCCATATTCTTAGTATGGCTTGTAATTTTTTGCTGATGTCTAGGCATCTGATTAGGAGGGTAGATTACTCAGATGCTCAATTTCTTCCTCATTCGTAGGAATTTAGTGGCTGGAGTCTGTTATTGCTGCTCTTTGATTCTTGGTTCTACCTGGATCGGTAGGATTGTCCCTGTTAATTGCTCAAAATTGGGCTCTGAACCCAGAAATGAGTTGTAGACCCGCTTCCTAAGGCCTTGGGGAGGAAGGCTATAAAGGCCAGAAAAAGCCTCTATTATTTATTTTTTAATTTTCTCACATGCACTACCTTGGCCTGCCAGGAGATAGCAGTCTTGTAATTCAAACTTTCTCAGAGACAGTTCTCCAACCTTTGCTGGCAGCCCCCTCCTGTTTCCCAGGTAGGAAATATAATTCCACTAACCTCTGTGTCCTCAACAATTTGTCCAGGTAAGTAGAGAAGGAGATTGGGAGGGTCGGATTTCTTCAGTCCCTTACCGGCTCCCAAGGCAAACAATGACATAGCCCCACCTGGCCTGGAAGGGCTCGTGGGACCCAGCAGACCAAATTTGTGGGTCAAAAGCTGAGTCAGCCTTTGGCTGTTTCCCTCTCCCCCTTTCCTGGGGAGGCACGTCATCAACAATCAGTCCTCGCCAGAAGATAGGGAGATTAAGAGGGTCCGATCTCTCCAGTTCCATGCTGGCTCCCAGAGCAAACAACAGCATGGTCCCTACTGGCCTGGAAAGGCTGGTGGGACACAGCAGACCAATTCTGTGGGTCAGAAGCTGAGTCAGCCTTAAGCTGTCTCTCTCTCTCCCATTTCCTGGTGCTGTGGATCTCTCAAGCCCCCTTTGTCGTAATGGCTCAGAGGCTTGAGAATTCTGAAGTGTCTTTAGTGTGGGGGAGGGTGCTAGCAGTAGCAGCCGCTGGTTTTAACTCACAGTTTTGCCAATTCCCTTCCTTTGTCCCTCTCTTTTCTGGGCGTGGATCCAGCCTTTGCCTGGTACCCTAAACCCAGAAGATCTTTTTCTAGGCTGTTTCTGCCTGTCCTCTACATATTTTTCTGGAGGAGAAGAGAGTCCTGTGACTTTCTAGTCACCACAATCAGATTTTGATAACATCTAGTCCCTTGTGAAGATCATGAATCTTGATTGAGTTAAAGCAATAGTTTTATTCTTCATCTACTTCAACAGATTTCACAGGCAAGGGAAAGATGCTCCAAGAGTCCTTTTGGCAAAATAAATGAAGTTGTCCTTATTTACCTAATAGTTTAGTCCCATCCTCTCTTGCTCTGATTTCTAGACTGGCAGTATCTGGCTATATAAACACCAGCCTCCTGCCAAATAGAAAAATATCTCTTCTTAGGCCCAGAAATGAAAACATGATGCTATTTATTTGGTGGAGTTCAATCAGAAGAACCTGTTTTATTTGTATCAGTTTCCTAGGGCAGCTATAACAAATTACCATACACTGGATGGCTTAAAGCAACAGAAATTTATTCTCTCACAGTCCTGGAAACTAGAAATTTGAAATCATGATGTCAACAGAGCCATGCTCCCTCTGCAGAGTCTAGAAAGAATCCTACCTGCCTCTTCCTAGCTTCTGTGGGTTCCCAGCAATCATCAGCATTGCTAGGCTTGTAAATGGATCACTCCAATCTCTTCTTTCAGTTTCACATCACTCTCTACTATATGTCTCTCTTGTGTCTGTCCTCCTCTTATAAGGACTCCAGGCATTGGATTTAGGATCCACTCTAATGTAGTATGACCTCATATTAATTACATCTTAAACACCCTATTTCCAAATAAGGTCACATTCTGAGGTTCCAGGTGGACATGAATTTTGGGGGTTACTATTCAACTCACTCAATATACTGTATAAATAAATACTTCAGAGTTCAATTTATCAAGCAAGTTTCAATGGAGGACATGATTAACATTAACCTAGGAGACATGAGAGCTGCATTTGAGACTTGACTGTGCCAGTAATTAGCTGTGTGATTCCCCTCTTTCACTGGTTTTTACTGCGGTTTTGAGATGCAGTCTCAACAATATGTACCATGGCCTTCAGAATACTTGTTGACAGCCATAGTGTCTTGGTTAAAACATTCTGAGGAATTTAGCTTTCCAATATCTGCAGAGCATTCCAGTACCTTCATTACTTTCTTAGAATAACCTCTCTCCCTATCTATTGCATGATCCAGGTTATCAGTCACCCGTTATTTATTATTTCTTCAGTTATTGCCATAGTTTGAAGAAGTCTGGTATTTTCCTAGATGCCTTGGTTTTCAATGATATTTAATTGTATTAAATGGCAACCGCTAGCCTGCTTCCTAAGTTATAGCCCTTACTCAGGCTTCTCCTTCGTTTATAAACATCTCCTTTTATATCCCCTTTTGTATTGCACTGGAAACTAGTAGAAACTGTGCCAACCAGGAACCTATAAATGTTCCTACTGATTGATCCAGCACCAGCGATCCAGCACCAGCAGCTAGTTTGTGTCCTCCTGTAAGGTTCTAGAAATCAAAACCTAGAATGCTGTCTAATGCAACTCAGCCTTGGAGAAACAGGCATACTGATAGCCAGTTATGCCTTTTGAAGAAGTGGCTTTTTTTTTTTCAGGTTGTATTTGAAAACACTGAATTCCCCTCCCCCCCCCCCCCCGATTTATTTTCTTTTTGCTATCAGAAAATGTTCTGACAGCAGAACAGTCACACTGATATTGATTCTGCTAGGGAAAAAAAATTGAATATGTGAGGAAGAGAAAATCTTAAACTTAATGGAAATAATTTATTTCATTAACTTCATTTGTTTTGTTGTAGATACACTGGAGATGTACACATTTTGTACCTCAAAACTTTTTTTTAATAAATTGTGAGAAATCTAGATTCTTTATTCCCACACATATTCTCAAGCACCATATGAAAACACCATTACATATTTCTTTGTCTAATGAATGCTAATATATGTGCCAAATTTAAATTAGCAGTTATTATAGATGTCCCATACATTGCTGGAAAACAGAGTTGATTTTAAAATGCACTAAAGTGAATCTAATATATCTATTTCCATTTTTAATCAACCCAGTATTTTTTAAATGTCTAAGTTACCACTGAGTTGCTAGGAGCTTTATGAAACCACAATTATGGAAAATATTTCCCACATGCCATGGTAGGTGATAAGTTAGGAATTTAAGGAAACTAAATTACCTTTGCAAAGTAATTGGTACATTCTCAAAAGAGTGAAATATTACTTACCAGTTTGTAAGACTCTTCCTGAGTCGGTTGGCATGTTTTCTTAACACAATTAAGTTTTGCAAATAAGATATTTGTATAAAATAACACTAATGATGGTGGTGGGGATGATGTCACTGCCTCTGCCTCCAAATTGCATTTTCTCCCTCAAAAAAGATATTTTGTCATTAACTGGAATAATTACCTTTATAACACATAAATATAGCATCGTATTGAATTAAAATAGGCAATTTATAAAAACTTTAGGTCCTTTTGAATGTTTGGCTTGATTTATATCAAAGAATATGAAATTGTTACAAATGATAAAATGTGTTTTTAATTACTTAAACCAAAATTTGCCAAATTTCAATGAAACTGAAAGTTGGGACACATCCAACTCATAAACTATATTGCAGTACCTGTTACTTGGAGATTCAAAGAGATAAACTACAAAAATGTCACTTAAAATAGTACTTCTCAAACTTTAAAATGCAAAAGACTTACCTGAAGATTGTGATAAAATGCAGATTCTAACCAGTACTGCTTATGAGGACTGCTTTTCTGCTTGTCTAACAAGCTCCTGGCTGATGGTGATGCTGCTAGCCAGGGGAACACACCTTGAGTAGCAAGAATTTGAACTATCAGTAAGGGCAGAACCTAAATGATAAAAAATGTTTTATATCACTTAACACTTATGACACTAAGTTATAAATGTTAGGTGGTCTGTTTGGAACCTTTAAATGTGTAAATGAATGTACTGATTTTAAAAAAAAATACTGGCCTGGTAATATCACATACATTTTCAATCGTATTGAAACACTTCATCTCTTAGTAGTCACTGTATGTTCGTTTTCTCAACTTTAAAATTGAAAGAGTACTTCCCACTCATTTTTTCACCTTGATGTTGATGAAGAATATTTTTAAATTGCCTTTTCTGTTTTTCTCTTTAGGGAGTGCCTTGGTGAAGCACATGAGCCTTGTGATTGCCAAACATGGAAAAACTGGCTACAAAAAATAACTGAAATGAAACCAGAAGAACGTAAGTGGAATTTTAAATAGCTATGCTACGTACTTTCTAATATTATTAAAAAGATAGAATGGTCATATTATGTTCTTCATTTAAGAAATTTTCAAGCTTGTTAATGCTTGAATTCCCCTGCTTAATAGCACCTCTTTAGAGAGATCACAGGGTTTTTTTGTGAGGGGGAATCATGGGCAGGCTGCACATTTTTATAAGACTTATTCCCCAGCCTAAGATAACCAGGGTAAACAGGTCACATTTAAGTCCCCCCACTACAGTCCTTCCCATTTTTTCTGGGGTGGGCCAACCAATTTTTCTGTATTATATGGGAAGAAGTGTATGGTCTGTAGTGAGGGGAAGCTTCCAGTGAAAGATAAGACATTTTAATTCCTTGATGTTCCTTAGTTCTATAGATTTACTTACATTAAATATCATATCTATAATTATTTTTATTGAGACATCACTAAATACATTATCTGTTAATTTCACATAAATGCTTTGAGTTTGATGTTAGTAATCCCATTTTGCAAATGAGGAAACTAATGCTTAGATGGGTTGAGTGACACAGGACATATACCTGGTAAATAGAATGAAGGTTTGAATTCTCTGTGGGGACTTTCTTTTACAGCCTTCCTAATAGCAATTCCCCACATTTAACAAGGAAATAGACTGCTTTACTTCTCATCTCCTAAAGTGTTATATGGCAACTATTATTCTTTAAACTTAATATAAATGAAAATTAATTTAGTTCAGGTCATTTTGTTTAAGTATTGGAGTTATATTGAGATATTAGAAATCAAAATTACAATTTCAGTCAGTGAGTCTACATTTATTATAAGTTAAGCACATAATAAAGATGATGCTAGCCTTTCAGGAGTTCAGAGTCTAGAAGAGAGACATAATATCATTATAATATCACATGATAACTGATATAGCTAGGTAAAGATAAGAGTACAGAAATGAGAATAACTACTCAACTGGGGGCAGGGGTAGTAAAAGAATCTTCCTGAGGCAGTGAAATATAAACTGGGTTTCCACATATCTGCAGAGGCAAAAATGTGGTCAGGATTCCTGTCAGCAGCTGAAGTGGCCCTGGGAAAGACTGGCTGCCAGTCATAGGACCTTACAGACTTGTATTGGGAGTTTATCATTGCCCAAGGACTGGTCCTCAGCCTTTTAGATGCCTGAGGTTCCTTTAGTCCACCAACTCGGGGTTATTCAAGCCCATGAAGAAGAGACTACTATGTAAACTGGAATACCAGGTTTATTGGTTGATAATATGGAGATCCCTTTCATGTGATTAGAAGGCTCAAGTCCCTTATCCAGAGCAAAGGGAACTGGATATTTTATAGTGAGGCCTGATTAAAGAGTTCCATTCTGTTGATTTATAATTTCAATCAGCAAAAAAAAATTTTTGAGTGCCTACTTCCCAAATCAAAAAATGCCATATAGATTGTTCTTGTTTTCCCCAGATTCACTGTGTCCCTCTGTAGCTAGCAGTTTGGCAGTTAGATATAATTATGAATTCCAAAAATAGATATTGGATTGTGCTTGTAAATTGGTCTGTTTATCTGGGCATTATTAAGTTGTGATTAGGGCGTTGACTGGGAAACGTCGATAGGACGATAAAAGTCATGGCAAAGGACAGTGTTGGAATAGTTTTGAGTTGGAGTTTGGATGTTGGAGTTTTGAGGCTGGAGCCTCAGGAAGTAAGACAGCCTGGTTATGAGGAAGGAGAGAAGGCCCCAGGATAGAGATAAGCCATTCACCTCATGGTCTACAGCTGACCTTGTGGAGGAAACAGAGGAGCTGAGCCTGGAGAGAAACACAACCCCGGGAAGAGAGGAACCCAAGAAGCCTGAACCCTGGTAAACGTCGGCAGCTGTCTTGCTCCAACACATGGCAATGGACTTTGGTGAGGAAGAAACTTATGCTTTATGGCTTGGTAATAGTAGACTTCTACCCCAAATAAATACCCTTTATAAAGACCAAACGATTTCTGATAATTTGCATCAGCACCCCTTTGGCTGACTAATACAAAATTTAGTACCAAGGAGTGGGGAAGTGCTTTTGCAATTACCAAAATGTTGGAACGGTTTTATAAATGGGTAAGGGGTATTTTTTGGAGGCATTGTGAAATGCTTGATGGAAAAGGCCTAGATTGCTTTGTAGAGATTGTTGATAGCAATATGGAGCATAAGTTTCTTTTTGATAAGGCCTTAGAAGGAAACAGTTGTGAGATGGATGCTAAAGAGACTTTTTATGATGCCTTAGAAGTAAATGATGAAACTATTATTGGAAACTGGAGGAAAGGCATTCTGTGTTTTGAAGTTGCAGAGAACTTAGCAAGATTAACTCCTGGTGTTACATGGAAGACAGAATTTGAAAACGGTGAACCTGAGCATTGAGCTGAAGTGCTTTCCAAAGTAAACCCGGAGAATGTGGCTTGGCTTCTCCTTGTAGCTTATAGCAAAATGCTAGATGAAAGAAATACACTAAAGACTGAACTTTTGGGCACAAAGAAAACAGAAACTGATTCCGGAACTTTCAAGTTTCTGGAAATCAAGTTTCCAAATCATAGTGCCCCATTTGAAGATTTAGCTAAACCTGGAAATTGTAAATCAGAATTGAAGATGCAGTTATCTAGGAAAGACTTGTGGAAAGTCTTACTGTCTGATGGCTTGGACCCCTGCTTCCTGCATGCTAAACCAACAAAGTTTTTGAGAGAGTTGTATGAACAAAACCACTGTTCACTTGGACTAAAAAAGGTCATGGAAAGGAGACTTGAAGGAGAAGCAGCTTTAAGGAATAAACCATGGAAGCTGAGATCTGGAATTAAGACATCACCTTGGGCCAAGAGACGAACCCCACCCATGTGTCCAGAGAGGGTGAGTTTGCCTGAGCAGTTGAACAGGGTGAATGTCCCCACCTGATGTTCTGGAAGAGTTTTGCCTCCCCAGTGTGCAGAGAGGGTGAGTTTGTCCCAGAAGTTGAAGAGGGTGAATGTTCCCACCCAATGATAGGAAAGAGTCTTGCCACCCCAGGGTACAGGGAGGGTGAAGCATATTCCTCAAAGATTAGGGTGGTTAAGGTCAGGACCCATAGGTCTGAGAGGGGTGCTCCTGTCCCCCATGGATTTGGGAAGGCCAGGTGGTCAACTCGTTGCTCTGAGAGGTTTGAGCCTGTGTGCCAAAGGTTAGAGAAGGCCAGGTGGTCAACTCGTTGCTCTGAGAGGTTTGAGCCTGTATGCCAAACGTTAGGGGGAATGTTGTCTTTACCTCACTGTACTAGGGGTGCTAAAACTCTAACCCACTCTACTAGGGGTGATAAAACTCTAACCCCCTTGGTGGGTGGGGTCTCGAGATAAAAGTCATGGCAAAGGACAGTGTTGGAGTAGTTTTGAGTTGGAGTTTGGATGTTGGAGTCCTGAGCTGGAACCTCAGGAAGTAAGAGAGCTTGGTCATGAGGAAGGAGAGAAGGCCCTGGGATAGAGACAAGCCATTCACCTCATGGTCTACAGCTGACCTTGTGGAGGAAACAGAGGAGCTGAGCCTGGAGAGAAACACAGCCCCGGGACCTGTGAACCCTGAACCCTGGCAAATGTCAGCAGCTGTCTTGCTCCAACACATGGCATTGGACTTTGGTGAGGGAAGAAACTTACGCCTTATGGCCTGGTAACTGTGGACTTCTATCCCAAATAAATACCCTTTATAAAGACCAACCGATTTCTGATATTTTGCATCAGCACCCCTTTAGCCGAGTAATACACCCTCCCTTGAATGCTAGATGTAGTTTGCCATTATTCTCTTGATACTCATCCATTTTCCCTATTCTCCTGGTGTGTGTGTGTGTGTGTGTCTATATTTTATAGATAGAAACAGGTATATACAAAGCTAAGAAAAAAGAATGTTAAGAATTGCTCTGAGGGAAGCAGCTGTGGCTCAATTGGTGGGGCTCCCATTTACCATATTGGAGGCCCCAGTTCGGTTCCGGGGGCCTCCTGGTGAAGGCAGGCTGGCCCATGCTGTGCGGTGAGCTGACTCAGCAAGATGGGGCAATAAAGGGGGACAGGCAGACACGGAAAAACACACAGCAAATGGACACAGGCACAGGCACAGGCAGCAAGGGGGGGGGATAAATAAATAAATAAATTAATTAATTAATTAATTAAGTCTTTTTAAAAAACGGATTTAAACTTTAAAAAAAAAAAAGAATGCTCTGAAAGAACAGTGTACCTATAGTACACTAGGGCAGAGGAAAGCAAAGGAAGAGGACGTCAGTTATCTGTAGGAGAGAGTTAAGAAAAGCTTTATAAAAGAATTGATGCTTAATATGTATCTTGAAAGCTAAGTAGATACTCCTCATGCAGTCCAGAATAAGAAGGGCATTCTAGGGTGACGTAGGACAGTGTTGACACATTCAAGGACTATAAATAACTCACCTTCAAGGTGCCCCAAACAGAGTTCTGATTCAGGAAGATGGAGGAAAGGTGGAAAATAAGACAGAAGGCAAGAGACTGAAGACACCTGTCAGAGAAGAAGCCAAGGCCAAGACAGCAGAGAAGGTTCAGTTTGCCTAAGAAAAACCTAGGTGTTTCCCACTGTACTGTTGTGTGTCCTCCACACTGAAAGATTTTTTCAGTAGACCATTAAATTACTATTAATAGCCACTTAATCTTATGAAACTTCGAGTGAGGTTTAAAGCAAGCTGTGATAGGTTAACTACAATACTCACATAGGACATCATCACTTAATAAACATGATATTCAAAAAAAAGTATGATTAAATGCTGGTTTGAGTTTATTACTTTAGATTATGATAACATGTGTTTGGTATAAATGGTTTTAACAGAACCTGTAGGCTCATGAGATAGATTTCCCCCTTATGCTCAGTTTTCCAGAGTCTTTGAATTAGGAAACTGAAAAGGAATGACAAAATCTAATTAATGAGAAAAAGTGTTAGAAAATATACTGAGATCAGTTTAAAGAATTGATTCCATACAAAGGTTCAAATAATGTTTTTTAAGTACTGAAATTGCCTTAATTGTATCTAATCAGAACAGGAAGCATGTATGATTATATTTTCTGTGAAATGATAATTTATAAAATTTTCAGACCAGTTTACTCATATGTGCTCAATAAATGGTTTTTGAATGGATTACAAATTGCCTTTTTTAGATTTCAGTGTTTGAAAGCAAGTTTGTTTTCACTTAAACACATAACAGTTCTACTAATAGCTCTTTGATTCTGTTATACTCTCTAAT
>PVKH010005459.1:0-22078 GCA_004027955.1 Chaetophractus vellerosus | reverse complement strand
TCCTCAATAGCTCAGCGAGGCATGAGCAAGAACACTTTAGGGCAGTGAAGCTATTCAGCTATTGATGTATTACAAGTGACACCTATGGAGAGATACCTGAGGTGAGAAATAAGGTGCAATTTCAAATACATAAATAAGTTCTGCCTGCAAAATCTTTCTCAGAGGAGAAGAACATACAAAATAACCATACAACAATGTTTCTCTTCCTTGTCAAATTGGCTTTGTCACACAAAATAGTTAAAATATTTTCTTTTGACACAAAACGTAGAAAATTTAACACAGGTCTCTTTTAGTTACTTCAACATGCATGGCAAAATATAGTGATTACTTTAGAGCAATTTGATTGGATTGGGTTGGATTTACATTCCAGTTTTACTTAGTTGCAGCAACTACACTATACTAACTTTTTAAACTTTTTATTATGAAATATTTTCAAAATTACAATACAGTTACAAAAATAATATAAACCCTACACAAAGAAATCTAGAATATCCCTACCTTCTCAAATACCCAGATCTACCAATTTTACCATTTTGTGCCATTTACTTTATCATCCTATCTCTCTCTCTCTCTCTCAATCTCTCTCTCTCTATCTATATATCTATCATCTAGCTAGCTACCTATCTATCTATCATCCATCCATCCATCACCTGAACACTTGAGGGTAAATTGTATAAACCATGCTCCTTGAACACTTAATACTGCCATGTACATTTCCTAAGAACAAGGATATTCACTTATTTACCTACCTTAAGTGCGGTTATCAAGTCAAAGAAATTTCACATTGATATTGCTTACAGTCTATATTCCTTCTTTTTTTTCATATGTCCCAATAAGATCTCCTTGAGGCTTTTCTGCTCCCTTGCTAGATATTTCCAAGATCATGTATTACATTTTATTGTCATTGTCTCTTTAGTTGCTTTTTTAAATTGTGGGAACATATATACAACATAAATTTACTGTCTCAGTTCCCTTCCAAGGATATCATTCAATGGGATTCATCACATTTACAATATTGTGACACCCACACCACCTTCCATTAGTAAAATTTTACCATATCTGCAAACAGAAACCCTAAACCCCTTTATGCATTAACTCCCATTTCCCCTGTCTCCACCCCTGGCAACCTGAACTCTAATTTCTACGTCTATGATCTTGTATGGTCTCCAATATTTTCTTTGTAGTTACCATGGGGCTAAAATGTAACAACCTAAATACTTAACAATCTCATTTGCTTTGATAACAACTTAATTTCAATACAATACACAAACTTTGTTCCTATAACCCCTCCATTCACCACCTTTATGTGATTCTTTTCACAAATTACCTGTTTATACATTATGAGTCCAAAATCACTGATTTTATCTTTATATTTTATTCAGTTGCCTTTTAGATCCTATAGAAAGTAAAAGTGGAGTCACATCCAAAAATACAATAGTACTGGCATTTATAATTACCCGCACCATTACCTTCACCAGAGATCTTTATTTTTCATGCAACTTGGACATATTATCTGTTCCCCTTTCATTTCAAGCTGCAGAACTCTCTTCAGCATATTGTGTAAGACTGGTTTAGTGGTGATGAATTCCCTCCGTTTCTGTTTATCAGAGAATGTCTCAATCTTTCCGTCATTTTTGAAAGATAGTTTTGGCAAATATAGAATTCTTTCTCAGCTTTTTCCCCCATTTTTCTTTGCATTCAGCACTTTAAATATATCATCCGACTGCATTTTTGCCTTCATGGTTTCTAAAGAGAAATCAGCACTTAATCTTATTGAAGATTCTTTGTATGTCAGATGTTCCTTTTCTCCTGTGGCTATCAGAATTACTTTTTTATCTTTGGCATTCCACAATTTTATTATACTATGCTGTGGTGTGGGTCTTTTGGGTTTAACTTATTTGAAGTTCTTTGAGTGTTGTGGATATGTATATTCATGTCTTTTATTAAAATTTGGAAGTGTTCAGACATTATTTCATTGAATATTCTCTCTGCCCTTTTCTCTTTTTTATTTCCTCCTGGGACTCTGACAATATGTATATTGGTATTCTTGATTATGTCTCACATGCTCCTCAAGCTCTGTTCATTTCTTTATTTTTTCTGCTTCTCAGACTAAATGATTTCAATTGTCTTTTATCTTCAAATTCACTGATTCTATCTTCTGCCAGTTCCAACATGACCTTCAACGCTTCTAGGGAATTTTTAATTTCTATTACTGTGGTTTTCATTTCTGTTTGTTTCCTTCCATAATTATCAACTCTCTATTGATATTCTTTTCATCTCTTGTTTTCATTATTTCTTTTAGTTCCTTATACATATTTTCCTTTGGTTCTTTGGACATATTTAAGACCACATTTTTGAGGTCTGGTCCTCTTCATTGATGATTTCAAGTGCTTTAATATTCTCCTTTGCCTGGGACATTTCTTCCTATTTCTTTGTATGTATGAAACCTGAATATTTTGATATTTTAATGTGTTTCTGCTGTAATTTAGGCTCTAAGTCTTCTGTTCCTTAAGTTTGAATCCAAGTAGTCTTATGGCAGAGCTTTCTTTGAATACCAGGAGCTTACAGAATGTTAAAAAAAAACAAAAAGGATATAAAGAAAACACCTGTCAGACTCTTTTCAGATTGACATGCACAAGTGCTCTCTTTTACTCTTTATCCATAAAAAGAGTTTAGAGAATAGCTCCAGGCAAAAATATAGTGGCTTCCCTGATCCTTTCTGTGTATATGTCTTATCTTGGGGTGCACTTTTGACCCTAAGAATCCCCCCATTTATACATTTCCAAATGTCCCTCTTCATTAAGAAAGAGTTTCCTCATGGCCCCAGATACTGACCTGTATGTCCCACAGCCATTCAGCATGACCTCACTGCTCTCCACAGTTTTCTGCAGAGAGCTCAGTTTGCCACTTTCCACATGCAGAAGTTCTGGGAAAATGAGTACCTCAGACCACCACCAGGCCAATTGTGACAGACATACATGGTCCCAGTATGTGCACCAGGATTACTATACTCTCTCCAGAACTGGATCCAGGGATCTGCACTGTGAGTACCAGTTGGTCTGTGCTGATCCAGTGAGGGGTGGGAGAAGGGCCAGCCAGGACAACACAAGATCCTGCAACTTTTAAGTAGTCCTTTTTCATAATTTGGTGCTCTCCTTGTTACTGCAAAAAAAATGTTTCTGCCAGGACTTGTTGGTTATTCAAAAATTCTGTGAGGGGATGGAGACCTAAAATGTATCACTCCACCATTTTGATTTGGGTGGCTCCTCTATAATATATTACTTTGAATTGATTATTATGTTATGACTATTCAGGATAATTATATAGCTGGATAGATGATCTGAGTAATCTAAGGATGTTTTGTTCCAGAAATTCAGAAGTCCCAGATGGCTTCAAGTAGGGCATTTAAAGAAATGCATGTCATACATATTTCTACTATATTTCCCTTGCTGACATTTATTCCTGGCAAAAAATTAGATAAAATTATTCATATTACATAGACAAGAGAGCTGAAAGTGTACAGATCCAATAAAATTTTTTTAAATTGACATGGGAAAGAATATTTTAAAGTTTCATAAATATATTACTGTATTTTTAAGAAAGAAGATATCAGTTTCTGGTCTTAGAGTAGTAATGGGTAAAAATGATTATTTCTTAATTATACTTTTATCAGTCTGAATTTTATATCTGTCATAACTCTCTGTGGTACTTTTGCCAACTTGTTTTTAACCTACATAGAATTTGTATTATTGGCTAAGAATGCAACCCTCAAAATGAGAAATGTTAGAAGACACTGTAATTACTATAGAAAATGCATTTGTATTTGAGACAATATTAGGGATTCAGTACCATATAAAAAAACAACAAGAGACAAAGTGATGGGTGAAAATTATGGCAGAGATGAAGAATAACTAAAAATTCTAGATCCAACATAGTCTCCATTTATCAAGAATTTATTGTAAATATTGATTGTTTTAATACCAGACAAGCAGTGATAATTTTTTAACACAGTGGTTTTAAAAAGGGAATAAAGAATTGTCCCCCCCTCCACTTTTATCTTTTTTGATCCGGGCATTGGGATTAAAAAATAAGTAAATAAGTACTTTTAAAGCCATCATTTCTTTGTTTGACTTCTAGCACTTAATCAATTTCTATCTTATGTGGTGTTATACTAGAAAATCTGTGAAACTAGATTCATTTTAAAAATGCTGAAGAAATTGCTTTTGCCATTTTCTGGGTAGTTTAGAATGTGCACACCAGAGGAGACTAAAGAGGCATTCTCTTTGACACCCAAAGGATAACTTTTAACTTCACGAGAAGTGTGATGAGATTATAGCCATGCTTGAACAGATATTGAGAACCAATAGGTTATCTTCTCTATTACAAAATAAATTTGTGGTGAAAGATATTTCTCATTATTAAAGCAAAGACCCAGTTACCTTTGAGATGTATGCTATTTCCCTTCATCTCCCACTGCAAGGATGAGCAAGTGTAAAATCAGAGATATGCATACATCTCATTCTGAGATGTTGGGTTGTTCATTGACATTTGGTTTTCCTCAACTTTAGGTCACAAGGGAAAAGTATTCCCTGCCAGCTTCCAGCTGTGTATGGTCATATGACTTACTTCAACCAACCAAAGTGTGGGTATGTTACTTCCAGGTCTGAGCACTCATGGAAGCTTGAGCTGCTGTGGAGGTGGCTTGCCGACACTCCTGTGCCGGAAGCATGGATGCAGAAGGATCAAGCATGAATTTAAAAAAAACAGTTTATGTGTTTTGAGTCCCTGAGATTTTTAACATTATTTCCATGGTATGGGTGAACTAATTGTACCATCTATAATCACTTTCCCTGGCAGTTTCCAGAGTATAATTCTATCACTCTTGCTCTAAGAAATGTGATGAATGACTAATCTTGGACTGTGATGAGTCTTTCAAACTGAGTAGTCCTAGTTCTTTTTCTCAACATAACCCACTGTTCAAAAAGAGCCGTTTCAGGAGAAAATAAACTGAAAGCCAAGATTATGGTAGAAACAAAACAAATTACAGAATGGCAACATTTTTTTTAATCAACTGGGAATTTGATTCAATATGGTCTTGTCAGGAAAGAAGACCCTAACTGACACATTAGGTTCCTTAGCCAGAATTCTACTGTTAACTTTTAAAATGGGCCTAACATGTTCTTTCCCAAAGACTTGAGGAAGTCTTTGCCTTTGAAGATAACTCCTGGGAGAAATCTCTACATATAGAAGGCATTGAGTGATCACGATGATGGGTGTTTTCTGCAGCGTTCTCAGAAATTGCTCTTAATCTCTCATCTCTGTCACGAGCATTTTATAACATTACCATCCATTTCTATTGCTCTTCTCTTTACAAAAAGTAAAGTTTCTATTGGTGCTCCTGCAGAGATTAGTTATTTAGCTACTTACTGGATTCCTACTATGTGTCAGAATTGGGATTAAGCATCAATTTGAAAAGGGATCTGAGGCTGCTCTACAGGTATTGACATGTGGCCTCTGTCTGCCATAGTTTACAATTGAGTCAGAAAGCAATGTGAAAGGAAAAAAAAGAAAGCATTTAAAAATTGATGTGCCTAATGTGTCAAATCTGCAGTGTTGCCAAACAAGAGACAGTATGCTTTTTCCCTGGACTGGGACTTATATTTCTAAGGCAATGGATTAGTCACTGACTCTCTTGGAATCTCAATTTTCAATTTCCTTGTCTCTAAAATAAAAATCTTCCAAGGATCCCACACATTCTGAGATAGTGTAGCTCAGAATTACAAAGTACATCCTGGTACTGACATTTCTATCTTTTGAGTTTGTCTGAAATGTGCACGGAGATGCTTGTAGTGAACCTCATCTTTCTCATTTTGAGATGCAGAATCCACGCTCAAGTTTTAGCTCCAAGTCTGCATGGCTTCAGCATTGAGTTTTGAACATTCAAAGTAAATTCACCATCACTCAGAGCCTTCTAGCATGGTGCGATGCCTACAACCATAATTAACACTTCATGTCAGGATGAAAATGGAAACTATTTGTTTCAGACCTTAAAGAAAATATTTGCACCCATAATTAGAGCATTTCAACATAGGGTCTCAATTTCATTGGTAATTTTTTTTTTGAGAAAATTAGTTGATTTCTGTTTATAGGCTTTGCAACTCATCTCGACACTGTGTGTTTAAAATACTGAAGAGGGTCTCTTAATAAGAGATGGCATAAACAACTGTCAGAGTCAGCTCGGACCATGAATATTTTCCCCTTGTTGTCTTTGACAAAGGCAACAAAAAGAGGATGAAACAAGATATGTTTGATAGGTGAAGTTTCAGGTTTAGATTGCCAAAAGCTAGATTTTTTTCCAATGCATTGTTCTTCCCATGAGAAGATAAGTACTGCAGTGACAAGACAACCAATTTCCAAATGGCTGGTCAACCAGGCAAATGGGCGTCACCCATAAGGAACCTTGCTCTCCAGGTTTGTAGCAGCAGGCATCAGCATTTGACCAGACAGCTAGGGGTATGACAAACATAATTTGCCTGCATTATTTATGTTTCCTCCCCCTCTGTTCACTGTAGACATAAAACATCTTCTCAGAAGAGAGTCAAGAGAATGAATGAATTGCTATTTATGCACTTCCACTTGATTTGCTTTTGGGATTGGTCACCACATCAATCAGCTCTTGAGACAAAATGTGGAGAGGATGGGACAATACAAAGTAGACGGATTATACCACTTACTTAATTGATATGAGGCATTTCTCCATGTCTTCAAAATGATGGTAGAAATGAACGATAGTAACTAACTATAACAACTGACTATAAATTATATCTTAACTATGTGTATATATATATGAAACCATAGTAAGTTATTATATATATAATATTATATATATTATATATAGACATATATGCCATTTATAGCTGGTAAAGTTATAATACAGATAAACTAACCTCAAGGAAGTTGGTGAAGTTATGTTAACAGTCATTAATAGTGAGCAAAATAAACTTTAAATCATCATAAGTAAGTATATTAATAACCATAGTAGAGATGAAGAGTATTATTTCATTATGGTAAAATGTTCAATTCACTAGGGTGATTAAAAAACAATAAACAAATCTAAACCAATACATACCTTTAAAAACCATTTCAAAATACCTGAATGGCAATTGGCCAGACTACAAGGAGAAGTTGACATATCTTTTATTTCATTTCATAATTGATAAAGTCAACAAGCAAAAATACAGAGAAAAATTTAGAAGATGTAAATAATTCTCTTAAAAATTTGATTTCATGGATGTGTATTGAAATTGTGAACAATAATTAAAGAAGACATAGAACATATATGAAAATTAACAGCATGCTAAGCCATAAACCAAATCTAACAAATTTCTACAGATCAAGTCTTTGAGCACAATTCAATTCCCTCAATAATTACAAAATTTATGATTACAAAACTTCAAAAACAAAATTATAAAAAAATTATGAATTGAAAGAAAAACCATAATGGATATAAAAATATTTAAAACATTATAAGAGAAGCATTATATTTCAAAAAGGACTAAAGTTAACATAACGATTAAATGAAATGAATAGTTTCAAGTATTTATATTGAAAATGATGAAAAGCCCACATTAATGAACTTAGCAACCAATTTAAATGTATTAAAATGGAGTGAGTTTAGAATGTTTCCAAAGAAACAAAAAGAAGAAAATTGTAATGATTATAGAAATCAGTGAAATAAATAAGTAAAATGCAGAAACAGCATAGTCAAGAATTTCTTTTTTTAA
This sequence comes from Chaetophractus vellerosus, assembly GCA_004027955.1. NCBI lineage: Eukaryota > Metazoa > Chordata > Mammalia > Cingulata > Chlamyphoridae > Chaetophractus > Chaetophractus vellerosus. The sequence continues at coordinate 14,294 of PVKH010005459.1, read as the reverse complement.
CAAATATAATTGGTAGTGCTTTGGCATGATTTAGGCATAAACAATAGTACCAATTAAAACAAGAAATAAGCATACTCTGAACAGCATTATGTTGATTCCTTTAACAACTTATCTAAAATGAATGCATTCTGAGAAAAATACAATTTATGATCACTGACACAAGAATAAAGAAATGAATTCAGAAAAAAGAAATATTCCTACAAAGATATTACCAGATCCAGTTGTCTTTACAGTTAATTTTAACTAAATATTCCGAGGTAATTACAATTTTAAACAACACCTTCAGAGAATAGAGAAAAGTCATGAAAGGGAAAAAAATACTAACCAATGCTTTGTATATGATAGTAAAACTTTGACACCAAAACCAATGATAGTACAAGTAAAAACAGCCATGACCATGGAAGAAAAATCTTAAGCGAAATTAGCAAACTGAATGTAGCAATATGTAAAAGAGATGATACATCATGAAAAAGTTTTATTTATTTATCTAATAAAATTTTGGTTTATATTAGACAATGATTACTAATTAATCAGTTTGCTAATTAAAGGGAAAAAGTCAGATGGATATATTTTAGAATTCTACAGTAAATAGATTTAATTGTGAAATGTTAAAGAGAACCTCCTTTTAAAGTCAAGGGGAAGAAAGGAATGTTTAACACACTTCCATTCAACAATATATTTTGGAAGACCTTGCCAATAACTAATTGATTTAGTAAATGTTATGAGGACTGTAAATTTAAAAAAACCAAGATGATTCTTATGGAAAGATACATAAATTTTTACATGAAAAAGCAAGAAAAGAATTTACAGAAAAATTATTAGAATTAATGAGAGACCTTATTCAAATTGTGGAATACATTATCAATATAAAAATGCCAATTTTAGTTATATACATATGCAAGTGACTTAAAAATACTACTTAAATATAATAAAATAATATAATAAAATTCCTAGAAATAAAATATGTCAACATTTTCTGGAAGAAAAATTATTCATTCACTCATTTATTTATTTATCAAAAGGTATTATAGAAGACAAATAAATGTAATGATATACTGTGAAGATGAATAGGAAGGCTCTAATATCTAAACTTGTCAATACTCTCCAAATTGGTCTTTAAATTTAAGTAAATTAAGATAAAATTTCAATGGCATTTACTTTTTATTTGTTAGTTACATTTGCTTTTGAGAAGCTTGACAAGCTGTCTAAAATATATGTGATATAATAAAAGGAAATATACACCTAGGACATTTTTAAGAAGAAAAATAAAGATCTGCTTTACTATATATTAAGGCTTATGGAATGATAGTAACTAAGAAAAATGATGAATTTTATGTAACAATGCCCCCCTCCAAAAATACAATGGAATATATTAACTAGTTGAAGAAATTTGAAAATTGATTTAAGAGAGAGAGACATCAAAGGTCATTAGAAAATGATATTGGTACTGTGAAAATAGATTAGGCATGAGGGTATATTTGAAATGAAAATCTGATCATTAAAACACACTACAGGGAGCGGGTGTAGTTCAGTGGTTGAGCATCTGCTTCCCATGTACTAGGTCTTGGGTTCAATCCCCAGACCTCCTAAAAACACACTACAAAGGGATTATATGAAAAGTCAAAATCTCAAAAAACTCATAACAAACAACACCTATAATGGACAAAAATTAAAATCCAAATATCCAGTCTCTCAAAATAAGTAAGGAAATATCATGCAACTGATTATAAAAAGGCAAATGTCATGAACAGGATTTTCCAAAAAAGGAATTAACAATAAACATTTGGAAAACTCTGTTCAACCTCATTAGTAACGGCGGAATTCACAATAAAACCACCTCTGTATACCATTTTACAGCATTTAACATAAGTTTAATTGCAAAAATGTAATTTGGGCAATTGCAAGTGTTGGCAAAGTTGTGAGGTAACAAGAAGGCTCATATTCCACTATAAGAAGCTAAACTGGTTAAAATGATTGTAAAACAGTACACTTTTATAGCAATTTTAACTATGTCTATAATGTATATTGCAGCAATTCATTTACAGCTATATATTCTAGAGAAACTCCTGCCCATGTTCACCAGGTCACCTGATCAAAAGTTTATTACCACATTGCCCTTCACTTCAAAACCCTAAAGACCATCCAATGCCCTGCATTTACAGAATTAATAGACAAAATGTCAAATGTGCCTACAATGGGAAAACCATTCAGCAGTGAAAATAAATGAACTACAATTCTGTGCATCAAAAATATACATTTCAAAACTATATGAGTGAAAAAAAGCAAGTCACAAAATATATAGTCAATATTTGAAAAAACTAAGTAAATGAAAACATTTTTGGGATACAGATATACATTAAAACGTTATTAGAGTGATATGTTACCTTAAATACTTCATATACTTATTAAAATCAATTTTTTAAGAATTAGGACTATTATTTCTTGGGTGCGGAGAATGAAATGGACAATCTGGATGGGATATTCAGGGAGTTCCTGCAACAGTAGTAAATTTTCTATTTCTTAAGTTAGGTGATGAGTGCAGAGGTTTCTGTTTCATAATGATGCATTAAACTGACCATATGCCTTTAGTTCTCAAATGCATAAAGATAACTACAAACAAATGTGAAGAGTCACAGTTTGGGATAGAGAAACCAGACTTCCAGGCTGTGCCCTTAGTAGCTGGGAGGCTTTACGCGCATCCTTCAATCTTTCAGCTAATTTAACCAAGATGTGAAGATCTTCCTTTGGAGTCATCAGAGAACACCCTGATGGTAAGTAAGAAAAGTCGAAGGAAGGAGAGGAGTCCATTCCACAGTATCTAAAATATTTGCTGCTGCTTTGGTGAAAAGGTGAAAATCACTGTTTCTCAAATGATACTTTGATTTTACTGCATCCTAATGTTCTGCTGATACATTTGGAATGTAGACTGAATTTTGCTTATCTTATGTATCACATTCTTTAGGACCTAGCTGAAAGCACTCTCTGTTACAGGGTTTCTCTGAGCTGTGCCTTTTTGGCATATATTTCTCCCTTTTCTAAACTATTAGACAAGTGGCAGTGTGTTGTGTACAAGGTAACCAATTCGGCTTCAGGGAGCACAGGAAAAAGCAACTACTATATTAATTTATAACAAAATCAGATATACTTAATATGTGGATTGATTACAGTAGCATAGATATGTAACATAAACTAGAACACATATATGAGGATGGGTTATTTTTCATTGGAGAAGTGTGTGATTGAAAACTTTGAGGACCCATTTAAGATATAAGACTCAAGTCTTATGTCTACTTTTTTCAAACCAAGGTTTATCTCATTAAAAGGTAGTAATACTACCTCATAGGTTTAATGCAAAAATTAGATAAGGTAAAGTCATTTGTTCATGTCCCATTCAATCTTTCTATTGCACCAAAGAACACCAAATATTTGAATATAAACTGCCATATGATAGAGAAATAACAAGGTAAATAAACTTCCACAAAAGAAACACAGGAAACTGAGAGAAAGAAGATATTTTTAAAATGTTTTGACTTCTGTCTTTAGAGAAATTAGAAAAATGTAGCACATTCATAAAACAAAAATGGGATACAATGGAAAAAGAAGAGCAAAATAAGTCTCCTTGAAAATTAAAATACCATGTTAAAAATAATAGTAATTAAAGACATAGAACCCTGAAAAGTAAATTTGGGGATATTTCCCAAAATGTAGAACAAATTTCAAGAAGACTGAAATATGAGAACAGATAATACAAAAGTACATTGATTCAGGATGCTCAAAATTGAATTTATGGGAGTTTCAGAAAGAGGGAACGGGGAATATAATGAAGAGAAATTTATCAAAGAAACAATATGAGATTATTTTCCAAAGTGGAATGGAGATACACATCTAATAATTGAAAAACCTTAACAAGTTCAGAGCAGGCCAAATGATAAAAGACTCATATTTTACCCTTACATGTATACTGAAAATTTTCTCCATGCTATGGAAAACAAAGAAGATCTTAAAAATATAAATAAATAATAAAATAAAATAATGCTGGGGATCAGCTATTTAATCAATTACTTTGGTTGTGGGAACACAATCAAGAAATTCCCTTACAATTTTGAGATGAAAGATACTTAATCTAGAAATCTATAGCCTGTCAAAGTATCAGTGATGACATTTATAGATATGCATGGTCTAAGAATATTTACATAACAGACACATTTGCTTATAAAATTACATGAAGAATAGAGTATATCATGGGAAAAAAAGATAGTATATGCTTCAGGAAAGGGTGAGTTTCGATGGTTAAGAAAGCAAGATGCAGCTATACTTGAGAGCATTGCATCCAGATACATTGTTGGGGACATCCGGTGGATTCGCTTGAGAAAATAAGGGGTTTGCATAAGCTCAGGCGTATGCTTGAGAATTTTGAAGTTTAGTTAATGATCAAGGGGGCCGGCTGTAGCCCAGTGGATAGGGCGCAGGTTCACCACATGGGAAGCCCCAGGTTTGGTTCCTGGGGGCCTCTATAAGCGGGCAGACCGCCTGAGAAGGCAAAGCCACCATGGGTGGGGCAGAGCTGCCATGGGCAGGGCAAAAAGCTGCCAAGGGCAGGGCAAGTCGCCTGTGAACAGAGCAGAGCCGCCCATGAGCAGGGCAAGCCGCCTGTGCAGTGAGCTGACTCCGCACATCGCTGCAACGGGGGAGACAAAGCAGACACAAAGAGTGCAAAGATGAACACAGCAAGAACAAGCAGAAAGGGGGGGATATGTAACCAAAAAAAAGTTTATGATCAAGACAGAATGCAAAATAAAATAAAATAAAATAAAACTAAAAATTAAAAGTCAATTAATATTCAAAAAAAGGGAAAAGCTATCCATGAAATAATAGGCAATTATGGTATTCTACTTGACTTTACTATGAACAATATAGGCAGAGTTATAAAAATAAAATCACTAGTTATTGACTTTCCTCCCAAAATAAAACTGTAGATAAAGCATAATTGTGACTACAGAACAATTTGTAAATGTGATCAACCTTTATATATGAAAATAAATTCAAAGATTACAAAATTTAGGAGGTTAAAAGGGAAGAGAAGAGAGGGGACTCATTATGAATGAAACAACTACAAAGTTTAAATGTATTACCTAAAGGTATATAATGTATTGTTATTTGTGTTAGTCTGCCATAACAGAATCCAAAATAAGTTTAGCTTAGCAAGTTTGATGCTTATTTTCCCTCACATCCAATAAGTCTTGGGGATAACAAGTTAGGTATGGTTATTGTGGCTTCATGGGGCCATTGATGATCAAAGCCCCTCTCTCTCTCTGCTCTGTTATTCTTAGGATTTGGTTTCCACCCTCAAGGTCAATTCTGAGCCAACAAAATGATGTCCAGTGATTCTGTGATCCAAGATGGCTGAATAGAGAACAGCAGGCTGCATTCCTCCTCCAGAAACTGTGGGGAGCATTATATACCTGTTAGATATATGTCTCACAGGCTCAAATCTTTGGTCTGTTCATATGCTGGTTGAGCCTAAATCTCAGGAGAGTTGCAGCCAAGACCTACTTTCCAGTTCATCAGACTCGCCTAGGACAACTAACAAAATGGTGATGATGGACAATGACCATCCCCCAAAACAGAAAATATCTGAATTTGCAAGCAAGGTAGTTCCATCCATCTGCCCCATATGATCTAAGCTCCCTCTCAATCAGAAGCAGAGTAGTCATCACCATCCTCAAATCCTCAAGATTGAGGAATGAACAAACATAAGGGGGGAATGCAGAGATGGACTAAAGTAGACATATTAAAATTCTAGTAATGTAAGAACTTGTAACACTGATATAAAGATAATGGTCACCAGAGGTTCTAGCAGGAAGGGGAGGGAAGAATAGGAGGAACAGAGGGCATTTGGGGACAGTGGAATTGTCTGCATGACATTGCAATGACAGATACAGGCCATTATATATTTTGTCAAAACCTCTAAAATTGTGTGGTGCAAAGTATAAACCATAATGTAAACTATAGACCATGGTTAGTAGCAATGCTTCAATATGTTTCATCAATTGCAACAAATGTACCACACTTGTGAAAGATTTTATTAATAGGGGAAAATGTGAAGGAGGAGGAGTTGGGGGTATATGGCAACCCACTATAATTTTTATGTAACTTTCTTGTAATCTAAAATCCTTTAAGAATAAAGTCAACAACAACAAAAAAGGATTTTTTACCATAGCACCATCCAACTTCTGCTCACATTTCATTGACCTTAGCCAAATAACACTTAAATTTTTATCTGGTTGCAGCCCAGGGAGGTTTGTGTTTTATTATTATTACTATTACTATTATTATTACTAATAATAATGAAAGAAGGATAATATGGTTGTTGGATACAAAACTAGTAACCAATAAATCATAACCAATGATTTAATGAAATTGGGAAGTGAGTTAAATTATTGCCCACCATTGTAGGATGTCAATAGCTATTAAGCAGAAAGGTCAATTTATACTAGGACAACCCCATTTTTTAAGGATAATGATTTCATTGCCACAGGAATTAAAATGTAAATAGTTAGAAATGGTTGCTTCTGGGCACATTATAGGAAATAGATTATTGAGACAAAACTCAGTGCTTTTCATTACATTGACTTTTGTATCATTTGACTTAAAAATATATTCATTTGTATTTACAGTGTGAAATAATTAAATTATAAGTAGAATATATTTTTAATAACTCCATTCCATCATCCAAGTACATGGTAGGGTTTTGTGATGGAGGGTATCTCTGATTTCATAAATCTGCTTAGGGAAATTTGGACTTTTCTTTTATTGTTGAAGATTACAAAAGATAAATCCTACTTCCACCTTTTCAAGTCTACTTTTTCTAAACGTTCACAGAATAGTTGTATAACTTACGCACAAACATACATTTTAAAAAAATTAGTCTGTAGGTATTTTAAAATATAGTTTAGGGTAGAAGAATGACCTTTTATTCCATTATATAGAGCAGGGTCAGTGTATATAGTAACAATATTGATAAAAGCTTAATTTTATAACCAGCCATCTTAGTTTATTCTCTTGGGTTTTCCAAGGATGGATTCATAGTCATCAGCAAATAAAGATCACCTTTTTCCTATCTAAATTGTTATTGGTTGCTCTTCCTATGTACTGTTAAGAATATTCATGGCAGTGGAAACTTGCACCTGACTTTAGTGGTAATACTTCTCCTCACCACCACCCCAACCCTGACTCAATAAAGGAAACTTCTATTTTACCCAAATGGAATATTTTCTCTTCTGGAACAATCCATCCCACACCCACCTTTTTACTTTTCTCATCTCCATGGTCATCAATACAGGGTCAGCACATTGTTTTAGATTAGAAATGAATGCTTTTTGGTTTTTAGATTTCTTTTTTCAGCTATTGGGTTACTTTCACTTTGCTTTGAGCTTATTAATATGAGGCATTTCTGAAAATTCCAGAAACAGGTTTTGTTTCCCCTCTTTTAGTTATTGAAATAGTTTTAAATAGACTGAAAGTTATCTGTTCCTTGAAATTTGGAAATAATTCCTTTTTTTTTTTTTTGAAAGTATCTCTTTGAATATTTTCTCATAGATCTTTTGTTTGGAATGCTGGACTCTTCAACAACTTAGATCACTGTCCTGAAAGCTAGGTGCTATATTCTACTGTACTATACAGAACTGGATTCTTTGACCTCTCTTCTCTGACTACCTTGTCTGTGGGCTCCTCTGCCTGGCTTAGATGGGAGGTGGAGAAAAGTGTCCTGGGCTCACCTGTGGCCCAGTTCCTCCACAGTGAAGCTTAGTAAGAACAGCCCCCACTTTGAGTAACATCTTTTCCTTTTGGTGTTATCCCACACTGGCTTCCCATGCCCAACATGAGTTGACCCCTTCAGAACTTTCTCATTTTCTTTCTGAATGCTGCCTTGTTTTAGGATTAGGGTTGAGCCAAGTCAAACCTGGCTGCCTTTCATTCAGCACCAAGAGCTTAGGCCTTCCTGTGTGCCAAACAATAGTTGTGTGAATTGAATTCTACAACCTTGGCCCTGGCTACATGGTCATTAAAGATGCTTTACATTTTATTGCATTGAATTTGGTTTTTCCTTTCCTGAGTCTTTTGTTTTCTTTCTGGGACTCATCTTATTCTTGTCCAAATTCCTCAGTTGGCCTTCATGAACAAAGTTTTTAGTTAGAAGATTGAATTAGGTGTCACGAAGGAATCAGGCATCACTCATGAAATCCCTTTCTGCATTTTTTTCACATTTTACTCTCCGGAATAAACTATGACTTGCATAAATATTCAAGAAAAATTCCAAACACTGTATGACTTACCCCAGTTTGTGTCTCTTGCTGAAATTTATAAAAGATAAATCCTTAACCAGAACAAACTGTAACTCACCATTTATTCCATTTATCCTTTTCCTTTGAATTTCATGATGTTTTACTTGGATTATGATGTATTATTTCCAGATTATATGCTTAGACAAAATTGAACAGCTGTATTTTATAACTTACCCTAAATGATATTGAATTTGTTATGTTTGGCATGATTTGACAATTCATAATGGCCTTCCAACCAAAGATTTATTGATTTAGTGACTGTGAATGGTTTTGTGCATGAGAAAGAAATCACATCATATTTTCACTTGTGTTTTTATATATGTCCATCATTTTTAATATAATTCATGTATAATTATTTTATGCAAGTTAGAGGGATGGATGGTAACTGTGGGCATAGTTGTTTTAAGGAGTGACTTAGGTTTCAGCTGTCAGCTATTACTGAGCCCTAGACTGCACCAAGGTCTAGCTAATTTGAATGCCCAGGATTAAGACACTGTTCTGTGGATCAAAGTCAGAGAGTCTAAATTTTTAAATCAACTTGTTAAGTATGCAGCCTAATGAACTCTGTTGTTGTTACATGCCTATAAATTTTTTACTGCTATTTCACTGTGGCCACATTCTGCTCTTGATTTATTAATATCTATCTATACGAACTTCTTTCACCAAGTCTTCTTAATTGACTACCTTACTATGGGGAAAGCATGTACTCACTTTTCTGAAAGTTCTTTTTAGTGCTAGTGTCATTTTTCTGGCATCATTAGAGTCGGGAAAAAATATATATACCAAATTTGTATTTTGATGGTAGTTATTCAGAGAAATGCTGTCAACACAACATCCTGCTTACTCTTGTTTCACACGTGCAGATTTCAAAATGTATATTTTAATCCATCTTACTTTTAGAATGGGTGGTTTGAATTCCCTCATATATATATATTTTTAAAGATTTATTTATTTTATTACATTTCCCCTTCGCCCCCCCACTGCGGTGACGCGCCGAGACTTGGTCACTGCGCAGGCGCGGCTTTCCCCGCTTGTGGGCGGCTTCTGCTTCCATTCATGGCCGGCTTTCAGTTCGCGGGTGGCTGGCTGCGCTCCATTCGCGGGTTACCTGCCCTGCCCGTGGCAGCTTTGCCCTGTCCATGGCAGCTTTTTGCCTTGCCCACGGCGGCTCCGGCCCGCCCATGGCGGCTTGCCATTCTCAAGGCGGTCTGTCCCTTAGGAGAGGTCCCCGGGAATCGAACCCGGGGCCTCCCATGTGGTATGCTGGTGCCCTATCCACTGGGCTATCGAGCCGGCCCCCTCATATATTTTTGATAGTTTTTTTTCCTATCTGTTTTGTCTCATTATACAATAAATTAATGTTCAAAAGGTGAAGGAAAAAGAAAGATCTCGGTTGGAAGAGGAAGCATTACACCTTATATAGGCAGTGCTTCCCCTGCCAGTGTCTGTTAAGGCTCCATGCTTACCGTGAAAGGCTTTCTCCTTTGTGCTCCTTTCTCCAGTAACCTTTTCGATGCTCATTCATCATTTCCTTAAAGAAAGTTTCCACTTGTCCCTTGTCATCCTGCTGGAATTTTTATTATAACGATGATATTTCTGTTTACTCTCACAGCCAATTAGCCAACAAAAAAAGTGAACTTGACGAAATAGACATTTAGTTGGATTTTGCCATTACGGAATGAAATTCTGGATGGAGTCACACCCCACTGATACCTGCCAAGTCAACTCGACAGTAATTTATTGAGCATGTTGCCCCCTTTCTAACTCTGTGCTGCATATTCTGTAGAATACCAAAACCCTTTCCATAAAATTGCTTGAGTTCTAATATTGAAAGTCTGATAGGCATATAATGTATTCCTAAAGTACAACATAAAACAGTTTAACAAATTGCCAGATTTTATGGTAGAGGCACGTAGGAAAGAGAAATATTAATGTTGAAATATCAAGGAATGATAAAACTTATTAAATCACCAAATGCTAATACTTTCTCCCATGACAAAATGAAGTTCAATGAGTAACTATATTTTCTTAAATCTAAGAAGCTATCAAGAGTAAAAGGATTAGCAATTTTAGAGATATAAAGTGTAATAGTGTGTGCATATTAGCATTGATGAAATATGGTATATCAATATTTGGGTTGGGACTTTTGTAAGTTTACCTTCTTTGATATATTTATGTACCAAGTTAGACCATGGCTTAAGGTCTAAATTGCATACCAACATGTTTAAAACACTCCACTTTTATGTCTTTTTACTCACCTCACTCCTGCATCCGATTTATGTAATCATGATGGTTCAGCCTTCAAATGTATCCCAAATCATATCACATTTCACAGCCTCTAACATCACCACATCAAACCAAGTCACTAACCATCATCACTGGACTACAGCAGTAGCACAACCTAAATCCATTTAATGGAAAATAGCCAAAGTAAACTTCTCTAACCCTAAAACAAGCAATGATTCTTCCTTACTTAAAAGTCTACAAAGGTTTCTCATTGCCCTAAATCCAAGATTCTTATCAGAGCCCAAAAAAGCTCTACCTTCTTTGCTCTTGCATCCCCTCTCTGATTCCATATAATACCATTATTCTTACCTATTAATTCCAGCTTGTGGTTCATTGAAAACCCTGAGCTCTTATAGCCTGATGTATTGACAATGTTCCAATGGCTTCTTTCTCCATCTAGAGACATATTATCTCAGCAAAGCAGAGCAGTGGTTAACAAAATGGACTCCAAAGATTAAAATCTCAGCTTTGACACCAACTAGATGTATGACGTTGGAAAAGTTATTTCATCCTTTTGACTCAGTCCATCTGTAAAACAGAGATGGAATGTGTACCTACCACAGAGGTTGTGATGAGGATTAAATAATTTTCATTTCTGTAAGGTGCTTAGAAAGTGGAGAAAGTGGCTACCTAAATCTGGCATTGTTATCTGGCCATGGAATGCTCTTTCTCAATTGTGAAGACTCTTCTTAAATGCCACCTCTACAAAGTCCTCTCTGCCCACCGTACAGAAAACAGAAACCTCCTCTCCCTCCATTTCCTTAACTTCCTTTCTTTTCTGTCATAGTGTGTATCACAACCAGAAATTATATTTTTTTACTTGTGATTTTTTTTAACTTGTTTACTTCTTTATTATCTGTGTCTCCCGCCAAAAGACAACCTTCCTGAGCACAAGATCTTTCCCCATCTAGGTGACCACATATTCCTAGTTAAGGGAACATTGCCTGGCACATAATAACTATGTAATAAATATTTGTTTAAAAAAGAGAGAGAGAAAGTGGAAGTTCCAACTTACACATTTCAACATTTTGCTGATCTGTGTTTCCCAGCCAGTATTCCACCAAGCACTGGCTCTTGTGAGGTATAAAAAGAATAACAAAACCTCATAATCCAGATAATGTAGTTCCTGTTCTGCTCCAATTCTGTTCCTTTGATAGAGCCCTTGAGCAAGGGTTTACATGATACAATATAAAACCTGCTGAAAGTACAACCATCTTACGTCTTGGCTAGAAATGCCCACTATTGTTGTCACTCCTTTGCTTGAGGCACCATCTCTAAAAAGTCTGCATTTATGGGAGAGAGAGCCCTTAGATTCTCTTAGGAGGAAGAATCCTTGGAGATAGGATGTTTCCAAGCAGTGTTGGAAAAGATTAAGGACAATATAAAACATATCAGAATGGGCTCTAAAGAAACACTTGGGGGGGCTGGCTATAGGCCAGTGAATAGGGTGCTGGTTCACCTCATGGGAGGCCCCAGGTTCGGTTCCCGGGGACCTCTCCAAAGTGGGCAGACCGCCTTGAGAGGGCAAAGCCGCCATGGGCAGGGCAAAGCCGCCACGGGCAGGGCAAGCCGCCCGCGAATGGAGCAGAGCCACTGCCCATGAATGGAGCAGAGCCGCTGCCCGTGAATGGAACAGAGCCACCCACGAGCAGGGCAGGCCGCCTGCGCGGTGGGCTGACTCGGCGCGTCGCCACAACGGGGGGACACAAAAAGCAGACACGGAGGAGTGCAAAAAAAAAAAGATGAACACAGCAAGAGCAAGCAGAAAGGGGGGGATATGTAAAAAAAAAAAAAAAAAGAAACACTTGGATTCATCAGGACCTTTAAAATTTTAAACATCCAAATGGCTGTTATTTGAAGATGGTACCTCCACTCATTTAATGTTTTAAGCACTTCTCACCATGCATAATAACATCAAACCAGTCCCTGACCACTTCAATAATAATTTACGGTTTTAATCCAACTTCTTCACAAACAGAATTTTCCAGGATTCATTAATTCATTATATATTTATATATATATATATTTATAAAACCACTCAGCATGAATTTTGCATTATGCACCCTGATCCTATTGCCTGCCATTACTTGCTATATTTGCTATGCTAGATGTGTTTGTCTGGACTCTGATGTGTATTAGGACATGCAGAATATTTGGAATTAAATCTGCAGTTTGCCAAATGTAATTTAGAGTTTGTTTGTGGGGTCACATTTCAAGAGTCTAATTAGAGAAGTTTTTGAAAAATAAAGTCAGCTGCAGCTACAGACAAGAGGGTGATTGGTAGCTAAGCACCACTGCCATCATGCATGTTTGAGATGTTATTCCGAGAAGAATTTTTATTTTTATTTTAAGCGTGCTCTTAATTAAAATAATTCCCTCCATCTTATAATTACCTGTTTAGATGGAATATAGTTTCCCCAAAATATGGAAATTGTTTAAGTAAATTCAAAGTTGGTAAGTCCAATTCCTTAATTGCTGGGTAGCTAATTTATTGAGCTTGTGAAGTGAAAGTCATCCAAGAATCACAAGTGCTACTTGACTTGGAACAGTCAGGTCCTCCTACCCTTTTAAGTAGATCAAATGGGTTTACTTGGTCCTAACAAAAATGAAATTAGAGCATATGGATGGACTTGTGTACCATACCATCCCTAAATTTGAAAGGAAAATTTGGAGGATTTATCAGTGGATGTATGATAAGCTAAGAGACAAGATACATCACAGGTCCTCTTTACTAAGCATTCATGGTCCCAGGCAGGAAGTCAGAGATTTAACAGTGAACATCCCAATAACCAGAGCAGATAAAGGTCTCAGAAAATTGTTATGCTCTTCCCTTGATCTGAAAGACCTAAGTCACCAGGCCTCAGGAAAAGTTGTTAAATACTGTCTTGAGTAGCTAGAATTTCTTAGTTAGGAAGTCCAGTCTATGGGCTCACCTGGTAAGTCCCTTTGCGTGTGACCACATAACATACCCTTTAGAAACCAGAGCTAATGAACTAATACCTGCAATATTTTATTTTAATCTTCCTCTTCCACCTGAATATGAGTTAGTTAAATTCTGTCCCAAAGTCATATTTGCATTCCTCACTGCAGTTACCTGTCTTTAAAGACTGCCATGCAAAAGGTTGAAGTATGGAGAGGATATTGTCACCCTGGATCATAGAATAGATAAGAAGAAAATAAGAGATAGCATAGAGCTAATGAAATAAGCCAGCCATACCATTATACAAAGTTAGCTAGGCAAGAGAAATGCAAATGGGATAAAAGAAAGTTTGGAACAAACATCACGGAGAAGGCAAGACTTGCACCAAACCATGAAAAATGAGCAAGCTTTGAGTTGGTGAGGGAAATTCAGATGAAGGAAGAGAACATTTGAATGGCCTAAGATGCTTATAATTACTTGTAGAATTGAGTTGACTGAAAGTAAAAGAACAGTGAATCTCAATAGGGGCAGGCAGGGCAGGGCCACATATTTACTCATGAAGACTGAAAGTGAGCCACTGCTTGTAAAGTAATCCTACCACGCTTTTAAGGTAAAAAAAGGGGGGGAAATTTTAAGAATCCCTGATGGGGAGGCAAAATTTCTTAAGGATTCCAAATTAGCCAGAGAGATATTGGGCCATTGAGTGACTTTGGACCATTAATTAGAACATAGGCTTTTTTTAA
>PVKH010005458.1:0-22083 GCA_004027955.1 Chaetophractus vellerosus | reverse complement strand
TATTTCTAATTCTGACTTGCATTGACTTGAATGGCTGGATCCATGGTCAGTTAAAGCCTCATATGGAGCACTATTCTCTGGGGGGTCACTTTCCAGAAGCTCAGAACTTTCCAAAACATCAATTTCTGGTCTCTTTGGTCCAGGAGTTCAGTACTCAGCTTATCCCTTTCCCCTTGCATTTTACTATATGCTGCAAAGAGAATCCAGGCTACACTTTCCACACTTAGCTTAGAAATCTTCTCAACTAAATATCCAAACTTATTACTCTCAAATTCTGCCTTTTGTCTGACATCAGACCCAATTTTGCAAGTTACCTGCTAGTTTAAAAATTTTTTTTTTAAAGATTTATTTATTTTATTACATATCTCCCCTCCCCCCCGCTGCGGCGACAGGCCGAGACTGGTCACTGCGCAGGCGCGGCTTTCCCTGCTTGTGGGCAGCTTCTGCTTCCATTCACGGCTGGCTCTCAGTTCGCGGGTGGCTGGCTGAGCTCCATTCGTGGGCGACCTGCCCTGCCCGTGGTGGCTTTTGCCCTGTCCGTGGCAGCTTTTTGCCCTGCCCACAGCGGCTCTGGCCCACCCATGGCGGCTTGCCATTCTCAAGGCGGTCTGCCCGCTAGGAGAGGTCCCTGGGAACTGAACCCGGGGCCTCCCATGTGGTATGCTGGCGCCCTATCCACTGGGCTATCCAGCTGGCCTCTACCTGCTAGTTTAAAACAAGGATTTCCTTCCTCTAATTTCCAATAACACATTCATTTTTATCTAAGGACATATTGGAGGTACTCTTAGCATCCACATCTCTACCAAAAGTCTCTTCAAACATGTTAGGCCATTTCTATCAAACACTTCACAGTTCTTCCAATTCTACCTATTATGCAATTCCAAAGCTGTTTCCACATTTTACGTATTTGCCATAGCAGCACCCCACTCCCCTGGTACCAAAATCTGTTTTAGTTTCCTAGGCTGCTCATGCAAACACTCTGAAATAATTTGACTTATACAATAGAAATTTATTCATTCATAGTTTTGAGGCCAATAAAATATCCAAATGAGGACATCAACAAGGCAATGCTTTCTCCCAGAAGACTGTGGCATTTTGGGACTAGCTGCCAGAGATCCTTGGTTCCCTGTCACATGGCAAGGTGTATGGCAGTGTCTCCTGGTTTCTTTCTTCTCTTCCACGTTCTGTTTCAGATTCTTGCTTCCTGTGGCTTTCTCTCACTCTGTCCTGAAATTTCATTCTCTTATAAAGGACTCCAGTAATAGGACTAAGACACATACTAGTTCAGGTAGGACATACCTTAACTAAAGTAACTTTATTCAAAGGTCCTACGTATAATGGGTTTAGATCCACAGGAATGGATTAAATTCTGAAAATGTTTTCCCTGGGTACACACAGCTTCAAACTACTATACTGCCATTCTGACTTCTAGGACCAAAGGTTAGTTTCGCCTGTTCTTGAACTTCAGGTAAGTGGAATCAAAGAATAAGCACACTTTTGTGCTTGACTTCCTTGAGTCAATATAACTTTTTTGAGATTCATCCGTGTTTTATATATTTCAGCTGTTTGTTCTTTTGTTATTGCTATGTAGAATTCTAATGACTGAATATACCAAAGTTTGGTTATTTATTATCCTTTTGATAGACTATGGATTGTTTTTAAGTTTGTGACTGTTATAATTAAAGTAACTATGAACATTCTTGTACAAGTATTTCTATAGACATTATTTTACTTTCTCTTGGGTAAATAACTACATGTGGGATTACTGTATCATAAAGTAAGTATATGCTTAACTTTATAATAAATGCCAATGTGTTTTCCAAAATGACTGCATATTTAACCAACACCAGTAATGTCTGCATAGCTTACGTAACATCTTTTCTAATGTTTAATATTGCCCTTTAAAATTAAAAACTGGATTGTTAAGCACTTAGAGAAATTGTAGTTAGTTCCACTATAAAGTCATGGTCTCTAGCCTAAATCAATCTCTCGGTATTGCACAGGAAGTATTCTATGTACTTCTTCAGCTCTAGTCCTATTATCCCCAAACTATTCAAATTTCCCCCCCTCCTTTGAGACTTTCTACCCTATTGCATCTGAATTCTCAGTAGAGAGTTCTGAGATGATGCAAGGACTCTCTTGACTTCTGGTCCCCAATGTGTAAATGCATCTATCTAACCTATGCTCTCTCCTTTCCTGCCATTTCAGTGAAAAGGATTTCTTCCCTCTACTTAAAGCTAAGTGCTAGATGTCCTTTTGGATCTCATTCTCTCTCAACTTCCTGAGGATTTTGTTCTATCTATTCTTCCATACATTAAATTGTATTTCTCCAATGGCACTTTGTTTTTAGTGTAAAATAGTCCTATCTCTTCTGCTTAAAAAATAAATCTTCCCTCTTTTCCCCCCTCTAGCTACCACTTTGTCTTCCTGACTTCATGGCCAAACCTTTTGAAAAAGTAGCCTATACTTTTTCATCTCACATTTAATTCTTTAGAATCTGTCTTCTACCCACACTAACCTCTGAATCTGATCTTCCAAGGTCACCAATGACATCCTAGTTTCCTAAATCCAATGTATTCTTTGAGATACTTTTTAATTATCTTTTTAAAAGAGAGAAGGCTCTACTTGACACTATTGACAGTTACTTTTGTATTGATACTCAGTTTTCATGGATTTCAAAACACAAAATCACTCATAACTCTCCCCATACTTTTTTTTTAAAGATTTATTTTTTATTTATTTATTACTTACCCCCCCCTTCTGCTTGCTCTTGCTGTGTGTCCATTCTTCTGTGTTTTTCTATGTCTGCTTCTTGTCTTCCCCCGTCTTTGCGGCGACGCACCGAGTCGGCCCTCCGCGGTGGCAGCTCGCTCTGTTCATGGGTGGCTCCATTCCGTTTTCACGGGCGGCTCCGCTCCATGTTTTGCAGGCAGCAGTCCTCCATGTTTCTGTTGGCTGCCGGCTTCTGCTTCGCAGACAGCAGCTCCGCTTTTCACGGGTGACTTTGCCATGCCCGTGGGGGCTCCGCCCTGCCCGTGGCGGCTTTTTGTCTTGCCCACGGCGGCATTTGCCCCGCCCATGGTGGCTTGCCTTTCTCAAGGCCGTCTGCCCGCTCGGAGAGGTCCCCGGGAACCGAACCCAGGGCCTCCCATGTGGTACCCCAGCGCGCTCTTTATCCACCGGCTATCTAGCCGGGCCCTCTCCCCATACTTTTGAAGTACTTCCTTTTCAATCTCCTGCATAAAACTTTCTTCACTTACTTCCACATTCCATCCCCTAAGTTGGTGTTACTCAGGAATCCTTTCTTGGCCAAATTCTATTCTTGCTATGTAATTCCCAAATACCCTTTGTATAAATCCTATTCTTTATCATATTATTGTACCATTGAGCATTGCTTTGGGGTAGAAAAAATCCCATAGTCATGTGTATTGGCTCAGCTACAAGAATAGGAGTTCTAACTTTTACAACCTGGACCCTAATTGCAAATCCTTTATGTTTTTCCTGATTGACTCCCTTTCATGTCTCCATAGGGCCTATTCCAAACCTTCACTATTTCTTAAATCCTTGCTTTCAATTTACTTTCCTATTTTCATTCAGTAGGAGGTAGTTCTCAATCATGTAGTTTACCTCATAACAAATGCAAAAAGTTATAATTACCTAGTGAATGGTATTATGTGGTGAAAGATCTGAATGCAGAACTATCTTTCCCCTTAAGAATTTAAAGATTGAATATAAAGATTTTCTCCAAAACTTTCTTTGGAGAAAGTAGAGCAGACATGCTAAATGTTATATTTGCGTAATTAAATTAAGCCATTAGATCTTATTATATTAGAAAGCTAAAAAACAGTTTAATTAACCACTGATGTTTGAGCTTAACAAATTTTAATATAAAAGTAAGAGGTTCTTTAAAAGCAATAATTCCTATTTAAGTTTAAAAAAAGGTCATTGAGAGTATGAAATTACTCTTGCTTTTGCTTTCAAGCTGAACTCATCATAAAAATAAGGCTTAGTCAATAACTTTGAAAAGAAAAGCTTAGAACTTGCACAAAGACTGTGAAACCAATTTGATTTTAAGCTGTAATATGGAATCATCTTATTAGGCAGTGAGTACAACAGACTTTAATGTTGGTGGCTTATTCAGATTAAAGTATTGACTCTAACATGTCACCAATTGCCCTTGTAATTATAGCTATAACATTGATATTGAAGATATCTCTGATATTCTGCAGATGGCAGATAACAAAGGCAATGTCTCACTGTTTCTCATTACAATGATTCTGACATATGACACAAATTAAAGTTATTATAACACTAGAGGCCCAGAGGCTTAAACTTAGAGAAGTAAGCACTTAGAATTTTTATGCTAGCAAGACATTTTGCCTGTAATGCCTGCAGAATTGAGTTTGAGGATTTTAGAATAACAAAATGTGATCTAGTTAAACCTGGAAATTATATTTTTGAGAGTGAGCTTTATGCTCTTATGGAATTTGAAATCTATACAAATGAGAAACAGGCACAAAAAACATCCTTTCACAACCACTTTTGAGTGGGAAGAACTATGCATACAGCATTACTGTAGAGATCTGAGAGCCCTGTAAAATTTAGGCGTAAAAATACACTCTGCAAATTTTAGGCAGATTGTATGCTTTAGGGTGAAATTTTTATCTGCCATTTTATGTCCATTATAAAACATTTTCCAATTTCACCATTTCACATTTAGAATACTACCTAAATAATTGTCAAGAGAGTGATCATAAGTGAGAGCATGCTAGGTTTTCTGGTGGGATGTAGAACAACCTAAAACATGTGTGTCTTCATAAAGTTCCTCAGGATGAAACTTTCCATTAAGGGGGACCTAGCCTCAGGGTTATAGTTTGAGAAGCTGAATTGTATCTTTAATATGTGTTTCCAGTGAAGCTACCACTTTCCCTTTGAGGAGCATGAGGAGGCCCCAGAATGCCCATTCAAAGCCCTCATAAGATGGATCTCTTTTATTCATCTGTGCTTTCCATATAAGATAGGATTCTGCTCATTGCACCTACTTCCTTTCCAGTTTGTCTTTGTACTTTGACTGCTCCAAAGCCCTTTCTCACAGAGGCTATCCTGTCCCAGTGCATCTTTTTCCACTTCCATGTCATTTGGGGTATGGTAGGCGGAATCATGGTCCCCCCAAAATGTCACGTCCTAATCCCTGGGGTCCTGTGAATTTAGTATCATACATAGAAAAAGGGACTTTGCAGATATGATTAAATTTGAGAATCTTGAGATGGAGAGATTATCCTGGATTCTTCTGGTGGGCTCAATCTAATCATATGAGTCCTTAAATGTACTACAACATAGAGGAAGGTATTATGCTATGGTGGAAGAAAGAGAGAGATTTGAACTGGAAGAGGGACTAGACTTACCATTGCTAAGATTGAAGAATGGACTATGAGCCAAGGAATGTGGGTGGCCCCTAGAATATGGGTAATGGCCTCAGTTGATATCTAGCAAGAAGATAGGGATCTCCATT
Source organism: Chaetophractus vellerosus (assembly GCA_004027955.1). Classification (NCBI taxonomy): domain Eukaryota; kingdom Metazoa; phylum Chordata; class Mammalia; order Cingulata; family Chlamyphoridae; genus Chaetophractus; species Chaetophractus vellerosus. Next base: position 16,571 of record PVKH010005458.1, on the reverse strand, counting down.
CTACAGCTTCAAGGGACTGAATTCTTCTAACAACATCAATGAACGAGAAAGTGGATGCTTCATGACAGCCTTCCCAAAGGAATACAGCCATTCCAATAACTTAATTTTACCCCAGTGTGACCTGTTGGACTTTTGAACCACAGAGCTAGAAGATAATGAATTGGTGTTACATTAGTCACTATGTTTGTGGTAACTTGTTAGGACTGCAATAGAAAACTAATAAACAAGTGCCTATACTGTCCCACTCTCTTATTTTTAATAATAATAATAATAGCTAAAATATTATATAACAATTATTGAGAACTTACTAAGGATAAGGCATTGTTCAAAGCACTTATTCTTACCAACCTATATAATTCTTAATTGATACTATGTCATTATACATATTTCAATAATAAATTTTAAAAGGCATAGAGAGGTTAGGTAACTTGTCTGAAGTCACATAGCTAATAATGCAGGAGTGAGAACAGTAGGATATCCTTGAGACCACCCAATGGCGATCCTTCCTTTTCTCCTTAGCAGTTCTTTTCTCAAGAGTTGCCTCTTTTGCGGCTCTACCACATACTAATGTGTGCAAGTTGGCTTGTCTTCCTTTATCCTTGTGAAGTCCCTGTATGGGGGAGGTAAGAGAAGCAAAGCTGAAAAGCAGATACAGCCATTAAAGGCCACACAAAATCTTACTTTTCAACAGTGGTGATTTTACTTGGTGATTCATAATTGGCAGGGATATTGATATTTAGCTATGAAATCATGGACTATTCACTGTACCTTTCTGTTTATCTATAAAATAACTGACCTTCCAGCTTCTGTTTCTATGAATTCCCACAATCATTTTGCCAGGCCTGCTCAGGCAACTTCTTCATGTATCCAGTCTGTCTCCTCCATCTTGGATCTTGTAAGGTTTCAATCTATCCAGCCAATCACTGAATAACCTACATCACAAAAACTGAGCTTCCCTCTGAAGACAAACCTCAGAGGGGAGCATGGGGAGCATACGAGAGTATGTGAAAAACAGGTAGGAAGTATTTCTTTGTGGACGTGTTTGCTTTCTTCTGACTTGACTTATTTAGGGAAGGTATGTGAAATCAATGAGATATATCAGACAACCTTGCTTCTTTGATTATCTGGTATATTTAAGTAGTACCTAAGACAATTGGTCATTTTATTGGGTGTGAGAGAGAGTATTTAATCTTTTTTGTTTGTTTGTTTAGACCACATAGAATGAGGTTATACCTTTTAGAATCACCTAAGGAAAGCTATTTTAAAATCCTAATGTAGAAGTTGGTTGTACATTAGAATCACCTGATCAACTTTATTTAAAACTCCTGATGTCCAGGGAGCACCCTAGATCCATTATATTAAAATCTCTTAGGGTGTAACTCAGACACCTTGTATAGTCAAGTTTGAGAACTACTAAGGTAAATCAAACAACATCTTTGTTAACTGTAGTTTCCTCTCCTCATTAAGTTATCTGGGTCAACTAAAATACTATGCTTGTTATTTGTTCTTATCCCACCTCCTGGAGTTTGTGTGGCCTTGGTCAATTTATCTCACAATTCTGAGCACCATGTTTCCATTCTAGAAGCTTGACACGATACCATGTTTCTCACAGGTTTACTTCGGGCATTAAATTAAAATGAGTTTATATACATATAGCCCATTTCACAGTGTCCAGAACATACCAACCACCAGTGAATAAAGTTTAAGGAATCAACTTTTTTCCTGTGGGAAAGTATTTCCCTATGAGAAAATTGTCACTAAAATCATGTTCTGTATTTTGTGGTTCAATGAGGAATCTGGATTAAAACAGACTGTCATTAGAATAATATTCCAGGCTTTGAAATCAGACAGACCAAGATTTGAACCTGAATTTGCTAGCTGTGTGTCCTTGGAAAAGTTACTTAATCTTTCTGAGCATCAGTTAGTTCATTTATAAATTGAGATTAAAACTCCTATGGTTGTTGCAAGAAATAAAACAAATGTATGCTAAATGCTTACCAGAGAAGCTGACTTGTAGCATCTTCTCCTGAGATGTTAGCTATTATTTCATAATTATTATTTTTTGTAGTAGTAATACTTATAGCATTATTTTCCCCTGCCATTAATGATGCTAGTGTTATAGGATTGAAAGGAAGATTTGGCAAAAGAATAATAGGAGAATGAGAAAAGGAAGATAGTAGAAGCTGTGACTTCTGTCTTGCTTTATGACACTCATTCATTTTACTTTTCCTATCGTTGTAGTTGGTAAGGATGGTTTGAATTACAAGGTTATCTAGTTAGATAAAAAGAAATATCTAACAATATTATGGCTGGTGAGGAATACATAGCATTTAAGAGATTATCTACCTCATAATAAGAGTGGGTACACATCCCAGAAAAGCTGAACTTGTAGAACTGACACAAAGATATGAAAATAAGTTTTCCTGGTAGATTTAGACATGACAGTTATTTTAAATTTTTTACGTTTACTAAGATATTTCTCACTCTGATAGCTCACAAAAAGACTAAAGGTTTTTCTCTTCCATTGAAGCTGTGCAATAGTTTTTTAACATACAAAGATTGATTAAAAATTACTAAGAACTTCTCTAATTTTAAGTATTGGTTGATTTCTTTTCATATATATCATAGTTTTTATGTTCACTATATTTAGCAACATAAATACAGTTTGGGTTTAGAAGTAATAGATTTGCTGAATTAGCTACATGTGCATTGCATAATGCATTATTTCCAAATTTGCAAATCAAATATGATAATAACTTTTCAGTCAATTTTGGAAATTTAATTGCATCTTGATTTGTCACAAGATTGAGTAAAATGTTTCCTGTTATAGCACTAGGAGCTAAGAGGTAGGTCTTTTCAGAAAAGTTCTATTAGTTGAACCTAAATGATAAACTGATGGGGTTGGTAAATTTGTTATCAACCAGGCTTGGGATTTCAGGAGGGGTTCCTGGAGGAACAAGACTCTAAGAGAGATACCATGGCCCTGGGAGTTCCCAAATAAAACTACCCAAAGCTGGCGAGTTACATGACCAGCATGTTTTTATTTTGTACTTCTGCACTGTTCACTCTATTGTATTCATTTTTTTCTTTTAATTTTTCATTTTAACATAATGTCATGTTTCCTGAAAAGATGAAAGGAAAGTCCAAATAATTCCCATAAACACTTTACCCAAACTTCCTCTCTCTGTTTTTCTACACACACACACTCACACACACAATTACATACTCATATACATCTATAAAATTATAATTTTTATTCTTAAGCATTTGAGAATACATTGCAGACATCTATAATATATGTACTAATTTGCTTATTCTAAAAATCTATGGAAAGTAGTTTCAGAATTGCTCACCTATACCACTGTGAAAAGCAAACCTACTAGCTAGAGTTCAATAATTCTTTGGAGATTTAAAAATACCATGTTCAGAATTTATTTATTTATTTTTTTTTAGGATCTTCCTCCAATCTAGTTGATTTTTAAAAATTCATTACTCTTAATTTTGTGAAACATTATCATAGTTCCAAAAGTCAGAACTGTACAAAAAGTTATATTCAGAGAACTGTCATTCACCCTCTTCCCACATTTCTTCTATCCTTTTCCTATTGTTCTCACCTGATCACGAGGTGTAGCAGTTTGTCATTATTTATGAATTCCAAAAATAGATATTGGATTATGTTTGTGAACTGGTCTTTTCCTCTGAGCATATTACATTATATTGGATTCAGAGGTTTTGCTTTTACTTGATTAAAAAATGATTAAGGCTTTGATCGGGCCACATCAGTAGGACATTGAGGCCCTGGCCCCTTGGTGGGTGGGGACTCGTAGAGAAGGTAGGTTGGAGTTTTTGAGCTGGAGCCCAGGAAGTAAACACACAGAGGAGCAGAGCAACTGAGCCTGGGGAGAATCAAGCCTCAGGGAGAGAGACAGCTAGTTGCCTGATATTCTACAGCTGGACTTGTAGAGAGAAGCAAAGCCTAGAGAGCCTCATTGTCTACAAATGACCTTGTGAATGAAACAGAAGAGCTGAGCCTGGAGAGAAATGAGCCCCAGGAAGAGAGGAACCCAGGAAGCCTGAACCCTGACAGATGTCAGCAGCCATCTTGCCCCAATACGTGTCAATAGACTTGGGTGAGGGAAGTAACTTACAATTTATGGCCTAGTAACTGTAAGCTTCTACCCTGTAATGGTTTGAGTTTGAATTAATTATGAATTCCAAAAATATAAATTAGATTATGTTTGTAAGCTCATCTGTTCATCTGGGCATGATTAAGTTATGAGTAGGGCGTTAATTGCCACGTTGGTGAGACATTGAGCCCCACCCCTCGGTGGGGGTGGTCTCAAGTATAGAAGCAGAGATTGGAGAGAAGCAGAGAGGAGATTTAGAGAAGGAGATTTGAGAGGCAGTTCTGATGCTGGAGTGAGCCGTTCGCCCGATAGTCTACAGCTGCCTTGTGGAGAGACGCAACACATAGAGAGCCCATGGTTTACACCTGAACTCGTGAAGGAAACAAGCTAAGCCCGGAGAGAAACGCAGTCCCGGGAACAAAGGAATCCAGAAGCCTGAACCCTGGAGACGGCGGCAGCCATCTTGCTCCAGGGCATGGACTTTGGTATGGGAAGAAATTTATGCTTTGTGGCCTGGTAACTGTAAGCTTCTACCCCAAATAAATACCCTTTATAAAGACCGACCAATCTTTGGTATATTTCAAAAGGCACGCCTTTGGCTGACCAAAACATACCCCAAATAAATACCCTTTATAAAAACCAACCAATTTCTGGTATTTTGCATCAGCACCCCTTTGGCTGACTAATACACTATGTAAACAATCTCCCTGGGCTCTAGTGTTTCTTCCTATGTTTATTTTCCTATTGAGCAGATAACTGTCTTTTTCCTTGTTTCTTAGCAAAGACAACATTTTAAAAATAGCTCTTTGCACTTTGCTCTATCACTTAAAATATACATCTTAGAAATCATGAGATATTGGCTTATAGAATTTTTCTCACTCATTTTTCACAGCTGTATTTTACTCCATTCTGTGGCTGTATTACTGTTTATTCAATTCTCCAATATAAGGGCATATAGGAAATTATAACTAATTAAAAACAAAGCTGCAATGAATAAATTTTTTCACACACATTTTTGTGTCATTGGGTATTCTTTAAAATATAAATTCCTAGAAATAGTTTTATTGGGTAAAATGTAAACACATATATAGGGATTTGGCTGGACATTGCCAAATTCTTCCCCCCATAGATGGTACAAATTTGAATTCTCACTGGCAGTGTGTCAAAGTGCTGTTTTCCTACAGCCTCACGATCAAATTGTGATTGACACTTTTTAATTTGGCCAATTGATTAGTGAGAGATGATTTGATATGAAAGATATAGTTTTTTAAATTAGGGAAGTGAATTTACAAAACAATCATGCATAAAATAAAGGAATACCATACAACACTCCCCACTAACACCTTGCACTGGGGTGGAACATTTGTTACTATTAATGATAGCACTTTTTAAATAATTGTACTATTTAAAAAATTTATTGAAATGCATCATTCATACATGAACATAAATAAACAGTAAGTGTATATTCAAAGTTGTGAGCTTACAAAACATGCATGCATATCATCATACAGGGCTCCCGTGTATCACTCCACAACTAACACCTTGCATTGTTGTGAAATATTTGTTACTAACCATGAAAGAGCATAGTCAAAATATTATTGCTAACTATAGCCCATATCTTACATTTGCTGTATTTTTCTCCCAGCTCACCCAATATAGAATGGTACATCTTTTGTGGAAGACAGTTTGGCGGTACCTCAAGGAGCTGAATATAGAACTGCCATATGATCCGCCAATCCTGCTACTAGGAAAATATTCAGAAGAACTGAGAGCAAGGATGCAAACTGTCATTTGCACACTGATGTTCATAGCAGCATTATTCACAATTGTACTATTTTTTTAAACAGCTGTTGCCTTTGTTACAATTGATAAAATATTATTAAAATAGTTCTATCATTCATTATTAATATTAGGTGTATTTTCCCTATATATCACCAGATTATTACCACCTTGAATTGGTATCATATTTTTGCTATAATTCATGAAAGAACATTCTTGTACTATTAACTATAGTCCTTCATCTATAATACAGTTCAATGGGTTTTACAGTCCTATGTTTTACCTTTTCATTTTTATTCTAGTAACATATACAACTGAAAATTTCCCCTTTTAATCATATTCTCCTATATAATTCACTGTTGTTAATTACACTAACAATAATGTGCTACTCTCACTATCATCCATTTCCAAAACTTTACAGTAAAACTCAATAGAAATTTTGTACAATTTAAACATCAGCTCTCCATTCCCTACCCTAAGTCTATCTCCTGGTAAACCATATTCTAGATTCTAACTCTGTTTGCTTGTTGTTGCATGCATCAGGAGTTCATCCCATTTTTACAACCGAATAATATTCTATTGTATGTATAAACCACATTTTGTTTATCCATTCATCCATTGATGGCCACATGAGTTGCTTCCATCTTTTGGCAATTGTGAATAATGCTGCTATAAAAATCAGTGTGGGGGGTTGGCCATAGCCCAGTGGATAGGGTGCCGGTTCACCACATGGGAGGCCCTGGGTTCGGTTCCCGGGGACCTCTCCGGGCGGGCAGACCGTCTTGAGAACGGCAAGCCACTGTGGGCGGGGCAGAGCCACCATGGGCAGGGCAAAAAGCCGCTAAGTGCAGGGCAAGCCACCCGCGAACAGAAGCAAAAAAAAGCTGCCCATGAACGGAGCAAAAAAGCCACCCATGAATGGAACAGAGTCTCCTGCACAGTGAGCTGACTCAGCGCATTGCTGCAACAGGGGGAGACAGAGCAGACACAGAAGAACACAAAAATGAACACAGCAAGAGCAAGCAGAAAGGGGGGGGGATATGTAACAACAACAACAAAAAATCAGTGTGAAGATATCTGTTTGATTCCCAGCTTCAGTTCTTCTGGTTATATGCCTAGGAATAGGATATGATGCAACCGCCAAATTGTCTTCCACAGTGGTTGCACCATTTTACATTCCCACCAGCCATGAATAAGTCTCCCTATTTCTCAACATCCTCTCCAACAGTTTTTGTTTTCTGTTTTTATAATAGTGGCCATTCTAATATTTCATTGTGGTTTTGGTTTGCATTTCCCAGATAGATAGAGATAGATAGATAGAGATGTTGAGCATCTTTTCATGTGCTCTTTAGCTATTTGCATTTCTTCTTTGAAATAATATCTTTTCAAGTCTTTTGCCCATTCTTAAATTGTGTTGATTGTCTCTTATTGTTAAGGTGTAGGATCTCTTCATATATACTGGCTATTAACTCCTTATCAGATATGTGGTTTCCAAATATTTTCTCCCATTGAGTAGGTTGTCTTTTCAGTTTTATGACAAAGTTCTTTGATACAAAAAAGTGTGTAAGTTTGAGGAGGTCTCATTTATCTATTTTTTCTTTCATTGTTTGTTCTTTAGTTATTAAGTCTAAGACAACATTGTCTAACACAAGATCCTGAAGATTCTTACCTGCAATTTCTTCTAGGTGTTTTATAGTCCTGGCTCTTATATTTAAGGTTTTGATCCATGTTGAGTTAATTTTTTATATGGTGTTGACATAGGGGTCTTCTTCATTCATTTGCATATGGATGTCTAGTTCCCCCAGCACAATTTGTTGAAGAGACTATTCTTTCTCAGTTGAGTGGACTTGACAGTTTGTCAAATACCAATTTGCTATAGATGTGAGATTCTAATTCTGAATTCTCAGTTCTATTCCATTGGTCAATATATCTATCCTTGTTCCATTACCATGTTGTTTTGACCACTGTAACTTTGTAATATGCTTTAAAGTCAGGAAGTGTGAGTCCTCCAACTTCGTTTTTTTTTCCTTTTGGGGCCATTTACCCTTACAAATACATTTGATAATTGGCTTTCCCATTTTTTAAAAGTAGGTTGTTGAAAATTTTATTGGGATTGTTTTGTATCTATAAATCAATTTGTATAGAAGTTAATAATATTTAATGATATCATTTAATAGTATTTGTGTAGAATTTAATGATATTTTAATGATATTTAGCCTTCCAATCCATGAACACAGAATGTCCTTCCATTTATTTAGGTCTTTGATTTCTTTTAGCAATTTCTTTTAGTCCTTTACATCCTTGGTTCCATTTATTCCTAAATATTGATTCTTTTAGTTGCTATTGTAAGTGGATTTTCTTTCTTGAATTCCTCCTTGGATTGCTCATAGCTCATGTATAGAAACTAGTGATTTTAGCATGTTGTTCTTGTATCCTGCCACTTTGCTGAAATGGTGTAATAGCTCTAGTAGCTTTGTTGTATATTTTTCAGATCTTCTATATATAGGATCATGATATTTGTAAATCATGCAAGTTTTACTTCTTCCTTTCCTATTTGGATGCATTTTGTTTCCCTTTCTTGCCCAACTTCTCTGGCTAGAATTAATAGCACAATGTTGAACAATAGTGGTGATAGTGGGGATCTTTTTCTTGTTCTAAACCTTACAGGGTGTATTAGTCAGCCACAGGGGTGCCTTTTGAAATGTACCAAAATTTGGTCAGTCTTTATAAAGGGCATTTAGTTGGGGTAGAAGCTTACAGTTACCAGGCCACAAAGCATAAAGTTCTTCCCTCACCAAAGTCCACATGTTGGAGGAAGACAGCTGCTGACATCTCCAGTGTTCAGGCTTCCGAGTTCCTCTGTTCCCAGGGCTGCATTTCTCTCTGGGCTTAACTTCTGTTTCCTCCACAAGTTCAGCTGTAGACCATGAGGCTCTCTATGTGTTGCGTCTCTCCACAAGGCCAGCTGTAGACTATCAGGCGAACGGCTCACTCCAACATCAGAACTGCTTCTCAAATCTCTTCTCCCAATGTCTGTCTTGCTTTTTAAACTTGAGACCACACCCACGGAGGGGTGGGCCTCATTGCCCTACTCACTGCAGCCCAGTCAACGCCCTAACCATAAACCAATCATGCCCAGATGAACAGATGAGTTTACAAGCATAATCCAATTTATATTTTTGGAATTCATAATTACGTAAAACTGCCAAACCATTACACAGGGAAAGCTTTATGTCTTTTATCATTTAGTACAATGTTAGCTGTGTATTTTTCATATATACCCTTTATCATGTTGAAGAAGCTTCTTTCCATTCCTATTTTTCTGTGTATAGATCAAGAAAGGATGCTGGATTTTGTCAAACACCTTTTATGCAGCAATCAATATGATCATGTAGTTTTTCCAGTTAAACTTGTTAATGTGGTGTATTGCATTAATTTATTTTGTTTTGCTGAACCAACTTGCATAACTGGGATAAACCACTTGATTATGGTGTGTAATTGTTTTACTGTGCTGTTGGAATCAATTTGCAAGAATTTTGATAAGGCTCTTTGATCTATATTCATGAGAGAATTTGGACTGTAATTTTCTTTTCTTGTAGTATCTTTATCTGGCTTTGGTATTAGGGTCTTTTTGGCCTCATAGAATGAATTAGGTAGTGTTTTCTCTTGTTTAATTTTTTGGAAGAGTTTGGGTAGAATTGGTATTAATTATTTTTGTACTGGTAGAATTCACCTATGAAGCCACCTGGTCTTGGGGTTTCCTTTGTTGGGAAGCTTTTGATGACTGATTCAATCGCTTTATTTGTAAATGTTCTGTTGTATTATCATTCTTCTAGAGTCAGTGTAGGTTCTTTTTGTGTTTCGAGAAATTTTTCCATTTCTCCTAGGTTATTTAATTTGTTGGTATGCAGTTGTCCATAGTATCCCCTTATGATCCTTTTTATTTCTGTGGGATCAGTAGTCATGTTTCCCCGCTCATTTCTGATTTTATTTATTTGCATCTTCTCTCTTTTTTCTTTTTCAGTCTAAGTGAGGGTTTGTTAATTTTATTGACCTTCTCAAAGATTCAATTTTTTTATTTTGTTTATTTTCTATGTTTTTTTAATTCTCAATTTAATTTATTTTTGCTTTAATCTTTGTTATTTCTTTCTGTTTGGTTTGGGATTACTTTGCTGTTCTTTTTCTAGTACCTCCAGATGTGCAGTTAGATCTTTGATTTTAGCTCTTTCCTCTTTTTTAATGCAGGCTATGACTATCAATTTTCCTCTCAGCATTGCCTTTGCTGCATCACATAAGTTTTGATATTTTGAGTTCTCATTTTCATTTGTCTCAAGATATTTACTGCTTTCTTTTGCAATTACTTCTTTGACCCACTGATTTTTTAAAAGTATGTTGTTTACCTTCCACATATTTGTGAATTTTCAAATTCTCTGCCTTTATTGATTTTCAGGTTCATTACATTATAGTAAGAGAAAGTGTTTTGTATAATTTCAATCTCTTTAAATTTATTGACTTGTTTTGTGATGCAACATGGTGAATGATCCATGCATATATAGTAAGAATATCTAACTTGCCATTTTGGGGTACAATGTTCTGTATATGTCTGTTAAGAATAGTTCTTTTATCATATTATGTAAGTGCTCTGTTTTCCTGTTGATCCTCTGTCTATATGTTCTATCTTTCAATGAGAGCAATGTATTGAAATATCCAACTAATATGTTAGTGACATCTATTTCTTGCTTCAGTTTTGACAGTGTTTGCCTAATGTATTTTGGGGTACAATGGTTAAGTGCATAGATATTTATGGTGTTTATTTCTTGTTGGTGGATTGCCCCTTGTATTATTATATAATGCCATTCTTTGTCTCTTATAACACTTTTGCACTCAAAATCTGTTTTGTTATATATTATTATAGCTACCCCTTCTCTTTTTTGGTTACTGTTTGTATGGAATATTTTTTCCCAACCTTTCATTTTAAAACTATTTGTGTCTTTGTGTCTAAGGTGAGTCTCTGGTAAACAGCATATCATTGGTTCATACATTTTTATCTGTTCTGCCAATCATTGTCCTTTGATTGCCAAGTTTAATCCATTTATATTCAATGTTATTACTGTAAAGGCTGTACTTTCCTCAGCCATTTTATCTTTTGGTTTTTATATGTCATATCTTTTTTGTCTCTATTTTTTTAACCTTTTAATTATCCTTACTGATAATCTTCATTTCTATGTGCTCCTGCAAGCCTCTCTCTCTTGTCTTTTCCTTTCAGCCTGCAGAACTCCATTTAATGTTTCTTGTAGGGCAGGTCTCTTGTTGATGAACTCTCAGTTTCTGGCTGTGAATGTTTTAAATTCTCCCTCATTTTTGAAAGACAGTTTTTCTGGATAAAGAATTCTTGGCTGACAGTTTTTCTCTTTCAGGATTGTAAATATATCATACTATTGCCTTCTTGACTCCAAGGTTTCTGATGAGAAATTGGCACTTATTCTTATAGCAGATGAGCTGTACATGAAAAATCACTTTTCTCTTGCTGCTTTCAGAATTTTATCTTTATTTTTGGCATTAGACTTACTGATTAGTATGTGTTCATAGTAGGTCTATTAGGATTGATTCTGTTTGGAATACATTGTGCTTCTTGAACATGTTTATTTATGGCTTTCATAAGAATTGGGAAATTTTTGGCCATTATTTCCTCAAATATTCTTTCTGTCCCTTTTCCTTCACCTTCTTTTTCTGGGACACTCATGGAATGTATGTTTGTGTGCTTCATGCTGTCATTCAAATCCCTGATACCCTGCTCATTTTTTTCTATTGTTTTCTCTATCTTTTCTTCTATCTGTAAGATTTTCATTGTCCTGTCTTCTTTTTCATTGATTCTGTCTTCTGCCTTTTCAAATCTGTTGTTAAACCCTTCGTGTATAATTTTAATCTCTTCTATTGTAGCTTTCATTCCCATAATTTCTGTTATGTTTCTTTTTATACTTTCCAATTCTTCTTTATGCTTAAACACTGTGTTATTAATATCCTTTATCTCTTCAGCCATTTCCCCTTCATCTTCTTGAGTTGATTTAGGGCATTTATTTGAATGCTTTTGATTAGTTGTTCCAAATTCTGTGTTTCCTCCTAAGTTTTAATTTGTTCCCTTGCCTGAGCCATATCTTCCTCTTTCTTAGTATGGCTTGTAAATTTTTGCTTATGTCTAGTCATCTATCTTTTTTTTTAAACAATCAATTTTATTGATGCATATTAATAAAGCATACAATTCATCCAAAGAGTAAAATAATGGTATTTGGTATAATCACTTTGTTGTGCATTCATCACTTCAATCTTTATTCAACATTTTCATTATTTCAATAATAATAATAAACAAAAAAAACAGACCAACACACAAACAAACAAGAAAATTCCTCACCTCTCTGTTTTCCCTGCTGTACAAAGCTGCTATTTCTGGCTATTCTTGCACAATTATTTATTTGCTTATTAAACAATTTTCTTGAGATATATTCACATACCATATGATCTATCCAAAGTGTTTAATCAATGGCATTTTTGAGCTGTTAAAAGTCTTTTGTTGAAAAATTGTAAAATAAATAGAAAAATAGATTGAAAGAAATTACAAGTTTTAAGTGAAAGTGCAAGTGAAAGTTGGATTTAATATAATCAATTATAAAAAATAAATAGCATAGCACATTTATAAATGTAAAATATAATATAAATTAATTATAACATAATTCTAATTTTTATATTACAGCTCTAATTATTAAGCATAATAATCTCTAAGAATGAAATAATTATTAGTTTAGTTATTTAATTTCCATTCAGGCCATGATTCTTTCTAGATAATCAAATTCCTATTTAGGAATTCTTCACATCTTATTGGAATGAATTACAGCAGATAAAATTTGCCAACTCATAATTTTATGCATCAGAAAAACTCAAAATCTTGTTCAACAGTAGTCATGCTAAATCATTATTGATCCAGATAGATTATTTTAACTAAAGGGTATGAATAGAAAGGGTTATAAAAAATGAAGTATCCTATAATATATCTCTTCTCCAGCCCTCCTCAATTAAAAGCAAGTCTTCATTTTGTATGAAAAAAATTACAGAATACTGATCACAGTAACAATTTGCCCATTGCACTGAGTAATTACTTTTCAAATAATTTAATATTGTTATTTTACATTTATCTGGTCTACTCCAGATCTGTTTAGGTTACTATTTGCATGGACTACCTTTTCCCAACCTTTCACTTTTAACCTGGTCGTGTCTTCACATCTGAGGTGGGTCTCTTGTAGATCATTCCATCAATCTATGTTTTTTGATTGGGGAGTTAAATTCATTAATGTTCAGTGTTATTACTGTAAAGGCATTACTTACTTCACCCATTTTGTCCTTCAGCTCTTTGTTGTCATGTTGTTCTGCTGTCTGTCTTCTTCTTCTTTTTTTTTTTTAGTTAGGCCAGTAAAAAGAATTTATTGGGAAATGGGAGAAGAGGAAAAGAACAGAACTTGCTGAGAAATGGGAGAGAAGAATGGAAATACACACTAAGATATGATGCGGGCTCCTCTAGGAAAAGAGTGTGCTCTGCCTTGTGTGGTTACCTTTTAAACTATTAATTATCCCTCCCCCTTGTAAATTATAAGGGGAGGGGCCCAGCTGTTATTGGCTACCCCACCAATGGTGGTGGCCACTGGTGAAGACTGTTTGGAATATCTGGGGCCAAGGGGACTTCCCAAAAAGAGAAACTGGGAACTCAAGGTTAAGGAGAAGGTCTTAGTGGGGTCTCGTGGCCATATTGTCTGTCAGCCATTTTGTGGTTCATCCTCTCCTCATTTCCCTGGCTAAACTGCCTCAACACTCTCCTCAGAGAGTTCACACCCTTATTCTTAAGGGGGTGCTGAGGGGCGATGGTCATTCTTCTGTAATTACTTCTTGCTAGTTAGGGCAGTAGTCCTTGACTGACAGGGCATAAAGTTCATTGGATATTCTATTGAGGTCAAGGAAAGATGGGTCCAACACTAGTTAGAACTGGCTGAAATCCCTGTGTGACTAATATCTTGTTCGGGAAGGAATGGGTTCTGGAAGAAATAAACTCAGAAGTTTGAAGACACATGGTCCCACTAAAGGGATAGAGAAGATGGTGGTAAGTGGGACCAAAAAGGGGGCCAGTCATGACATACTGGACCACAGAGAGTGAGAAAGACCAGGTGCCTTCAGAGGCTGCATCTTCCCAAATTTGATGGAAAAAGCATTCTTCCTTGAATTCTTTTATCCTGTTGATTAACTCTATGGAGAGTTTGTGTTAGATCTGCTGGGTTTGGGTAAAAACTGCCAACCCCAGTTCTCACAACAGTGGTTATGGTTAGGACAGCCAGGAGAGGTATGAAGAGACACACTGCCCTAGACATAAAGTCACAAAGACAGTACAGGCAATAACAAGGCATATGGCAAACAAAATAAAGACAGTAGTTAAGAGAGCCATTCTTTTGTCCTATAGGCACATTCATTAACTACTTAGAAAATAAATTAAGTTTACCAGGACTTTTAACATGTTCAGTATCCCTCTGCATATGATCTAGAATAGAAAAATATCATTTCATCAGGCATATAAATACAGTACTTAATACTAATCAATGCACAAGTTCCACTTTTAGTTGCAATTAATAGATCTAAGTTCCAGGTTTGCAATACCATATATGTTATCTCTCCAAGTAAGCAAGCAATAATGTCAATTGTGTTTAAGTTCTACTTACATCATTCTAGTAATTGTTGCTCCACTTGGTATGTGTGCCCTTCACACAGCCAGCATGCTTCAGCACCATTGACTCTAGAGAGAAGCTAGGAAGGTAGGCTCCAGTGTTTCACCTGTGCATAGAACCCTTCGGCACTATAAAACAGCTAGTCCGGAGGTAATGTCCCTTGCACATCTGGCCATATAGAGCCATTCCCAGCTGCTGCAGGAGTCTGAAACTGCAATGTACTCTCCATCCACTTCAGAAGCACAATGAGAAATGCAGTAGATGCCTTTATTGTTTTAGGGATCATTGACCAACCTAGCCAATAACTCAAATCGTGAGGCAACACGCAATGTATTTGGGCCTGGTTTGAATATACAAAAGAGTTTGATGATATTGAACTCTATCTCTTTTAATCTTTATACACTTCCTAAACACTTCTATTGCAATGTATAACATATCAAATGGACTTAACTATTTTAGTACTTTGCTTTTTACTTCTATACCTTTATCATGATTACATACTTAATAGGTATTTTAGTTAAGCAGCAGAGGAAAAACTACTTTCACAATTATTTCATGAAAATCTAAGATTCCTAATGGGATTAAGGTTATTTTTCCTTATCACAGATTGAAGTGGCCTCTGACAGGTTCCCTGTTACGAACTTACTTTTTGTTATTAATATCAATTTTGGTTTCTAATAAATAATGGCTTCCTGGAAGTAGCCATTTAAATGATTCAGTTTAGAAGATGCTTTCACAAACTCCTTATAATTAACCACAACCACATAGACCTTACATTTAAATGAGCTTCTTAAATTACAATTACCAACCAATGAAGTTTACTTTATCCATGTAAGAGAGGGCAGACCTACATTTCCTTCTTTAGCTTAATTTCATTAAACATGAACTTAAAATTTTCACTATCTTAAAGATTTAATACATATAATGTTCATTTATTTAATGAGTGTTCTATAAACCTAGGGAGATTATACCCAAGCTAAATAAAATTGAAACCATTATAGTTTATGCAAGGAATTTTCTTTTTTTTCTTCCTTTACAGGAAGCTAAACTTTCTTTTCTTTAATAAAATTCTAAAACTGTGAATAATCTTAAAAGTGTACTGACTGCTAGGTTCTGGAATATATTACAATTGATTAATTTGTTTTAATCATAATTTAGAAAAGATCTTTCCATAGCCTTCAAGGACTTTTAATTACTGAAATTTGACAATTGGATTATTAATCACCCTTATTTTAAGGCTATTAAAAGGTTTAAATTGGGGAATTACAGGACAAACATTCTTAATCCCTAGCCTAGAAGTTAAAGTTTCACTCTACCACACATAACCCCTCCCTCAAAGCTCTTGCAAAGGCCCTGGGGGCTGGGTAGGTCAAAATGCTCAGGAAAATCTTTTTCCCTTTCTCAGTAGTTTCTATATTCAGATTTCTATATGACTTTTCTATTCTACTTAGCATAATTTGGGCTCCAGGAATATTCATTCACATACATAACCACATGTTTAATTTTTAACAATTTGAATAGAGCTCTTTTGAGAATTTTCATTTCTTCATACATCATCCTGAGGTATGAAGATATGCACGGAGCAAATTGGCAGACGCAAATAGAGTTAGATACAAAAACACAACTCACTGATGTTACTTATAATTTGCATTCTTTTACAAAATAAATTTAACTGTAAAATAATATTTAAAACATTTCTTTGAAGGCTACTTCTAATTACTCTAATTTGCACTGTGCCTATGCAGCTTTGTGCAAGAATTTTTTTTCCTTTTAATTATTGGCTTGTAATCAAATTGTTCCCAATGCTTTAAAATACAATTTATAACAGGCTTATAGGCACCAGGAGAAGGACAGGAGACAGGGGTGTCTCAAGTTTGCTTTCCCCTGAGCCATAAAGGGCAGGAGT
>PVKH010005457.1:0-22082 GCA_004027955.1 Chaetophractus vellerosus | reverse complement strand
TGAGCTCCTTGAGAAGCATGCCTCATTAGCATAGAGGTCAGCTCAGCAAAAATCCTCTCCCCAAAAAACTGAGCCACAAACAACTAGGGGAATGAGGCCCCTGCTTCCCCCAGCCGGTTAATGCCAGAGGGTGCCTAATCAGCATTCTCCCTCCATCCTTTTTGAAAAACAAAAGGAGGAGATGTTGGGGACAATGAAGAAAACATGCAGTACTCGTTATCAGCAGCATGACCTCCCTGAATTAATAATAAACAGCCTGAGTCATGTTCCACCGATTTCTCAAAGAACAGGAAAGAACAGTTTGCTAACCCACCCCCTTCCCTAGCAACAGCTGCTACCAACAGATAACTACCAAGCCACTCCCTCCTTCCTTTGAGTATAAATACTTGTACCTCACCAATAAACTTTTGCAGCTTGATCAGACCTACTGTCTTGCTGTCATTCCTTGCTGTCTCCCTGTCCCATACCATTCTTTCCCTCACAGGCCCGGAGATGTCCGGAGGTCCCACTTGACTGTCCCGCTGGATGGGACACCCGCAGCAATGTGCCAAGACCGGCCACCATGCAGGCGGCTCTGCCCCTCCTGTGGGCAGCTTCTGCTTCCATTCATGGCTGCCTCTGCTTCAGCTTGTGGGTGGCTGACTGTGCTCTGTTCGCAGGTGACCTGCCCTGCCCGTGGTGGCTTTTCCCTGTCTGTGGAAGATTTTTGCCCTGCCCATGATGGGTCTGCCTGCCCATGGCAGCTTGCCCTTCTCAAGGTGGTCTGCCTGCTAGGAGAGGTCCCCGAGAACCGAATCTGGGGCCACCCATGTGGTACACTGATGCCCTTATCCACTGGGCTACATGGCTGGGTCCCCTGGCAGGATTTTAAGGACAGTGTGTTATGACCTGCATTTTTTCAAGTAGTCCAGGCTATAAACATTAGGGCCACAGAGGTGTAGAACAGTTAGGAGATTATTAGAACACTCCTGGCCTAAATAAGGGTGTTTGCACTCAGGTGGTAGGAGTGGAGGTGTTGAGAAATGGCCAGATTCAAGATATCTTTTGAAGGTAATAGTACCAGATTACCCCACTATTTTCTGAAAGATTAATGGGAACATATGAGGGAGGAGGATAACACTATGATTTTGCCTTGTCAAACTGGAATAGTTGAATTTTATTTACCAATCTTGGAAATGAGCTGCCAGATCAATTTTTGGAATCAAAATATACAAATGCAACTTTAAACATGCTATGTTTGATATATTTGTTGTTCTTTTCTTATAATCACAGAATGGTTATATGGAAAGAAGTTTAGGCATCTTCTAAGTGTGGAATTTTTAATCTGAGTTTTGTAAACAAAAATTCCATGATTTCTGGTAATTTCTAAAGCCACTAAAATTTTGTGTGTTTGTGCAGATGCACATTTTGGTGGGATGATCTTTCTTTCTATCAGGGTCTTGAAGAGATCTATTATTCCAAAGAGTTAAGAGGCATTCATTGCTTGATGATAAATCAGTCAAGGAATAGATAGGTTGGAGAATATATACACAGATTCACATGAATGTTTTTAGGGAAATAACTATAAGAATGCAAATCTTGATGTAAAACAATGCATTTGTCTCTAGTACATTGTGTCTCTCACTTCAAACAATATGCTGATAATGTCCCACATATTCAAAGATGTGTGTATAAAAGGATTGCTAATTTTGTCTTTCATTCCATGTCACAGTTGAGGTTATGTTTTTTTTTTATATTTCTGATGGATTCTATAAGAGATTTTAACATATTGGAAACATAGAAAGTGGATGCCAGAAAAAAAGGTCAACCCAATTTTTTTCAGTGATGAATTGTATTCCAGGGTGGAATGGTGAGGCTCAGTATAACACAGGAAATTAGTTTTGGAGCTTGTTCATAAACACAAGATTCTGTAATTCAAGGACAAGGAGCTTTACACTAGAAGACTTTGTGTTTCAAATTACATGAGGGTATGGGGAAAATATTAAAACTTAAAAATTTAGCAGGTTTCTGAATGACAGTGCTGCCTGGTTTTGCACTGTCTTCTACTAAAAGCATGGTGTTATTTTTCATCCCCTGGCTCAAATTTATAAATAAGTCAGATCTTACTCTTCTCACACATAATAAAAATAACTATGTTCCTTAAGTGTAATTTTATGTCAGTCACTAGTCTGTCTGTTTCACCTATATTTTCCTTATTATTCAGTTTATTTTATAAGTTTAATACTTTTCTTTCTTTTTCAGAGGTGAAGATTCTTTGATTGGGGTATTGCTGAAACACTTTCTTAAGATTACAGAGCTTCCAAGGTGTGGAATCTGAATTTAAAAGCAGATATTATTTCATTGATGCAATTCTGTCTAGGCCAGTCCTGTTTGTTCTCAGCTGTCTTGTTCAAGTGCTTTTGTTCACTTTTCAGTCAGTAGAGGCTGGATGATCTAGAATAGCCCTACTCACATGCCTGGAGGATAGATTGCTGTTAGCAGAGAGATAGGGAGAACTGGCCAGTTTTCTAAAAAAAAACCCAGTTTGGTTTCTTTGGTGAGAAGAGCAACTTTCAAATCTACCTAAGACCAAGGCATTCCAGATTCACATGGCATAGCCTATTTTATAACACATTGGCCAAATAAACCACAAGTCCATCCTAGATAAAGGAGTAGAAAGACAGACTCTACTCTTGAAATCAAGGAGCCATTTTTTCCCTGATATCCCTAAAGATTATTGGTTTGGGGTTTCTGTTATTTCTTACCTATTTTAAAATCAGAACTTTGTTACTAAGATAAAATGTGATGAATTTGTGAATTTGTGTTACAGTTACATGACATGCAAGTCTTTTAATGGAGTAGTTAAAGCTTTCATCAAATGTATTTATATACCAATTCCAGGACTTTGTTGTTCCATGTTTAAATAGAATTAAGATGCTGCTCTTACAAATGCATACTTTGAAAGGATCTTGTCCTTAGTACTTCACTGTACCTTGAGGATAAACTATTGCATAAATATAAATTACTGTTTGGAGAGAGTTTGAGGATAATAGTCTTTTTTTCTTGACCAACAGAATGAGGACATAGTTTATACAGTCCCTAGTCATTCTTTCCAGAACTTCTTTTTTTTTTAAAGATTTATTTATTTTATTACATATCTCCCCTCCCCCTGGGGATGCACCAAGATCAGCCACCACGCAGGCATGGCTTTCCCCACTTGTGGGCGGCCTCTTCTTCCATTCACGGCTGGCTCTGCTTCAGTTCGCGGGTGGCTGGCTGCGCTCCATTCACAGGTGACCTGCCCTGCCCATGGCGGCTTTGCCCTGTCTGTGGCAGCTTTTTGCCCTGCCCATGGCAGCTCTGGCCTGCCCATGGTGGCTTGCCCTTCTCAAGGCAGTCTGCCCAATAGGAGAGATCCCTGGGAACTGAACCCAGAGCCTCCCATGTGGTATACCAGTGCCCTATCCACTGGGCTATTTGGCCGGCCCCCAGAACTTCTTAGCATCCCTTTTCTGACTCTATTAAAGGAGTGGTTAAGAGGCCACAGATTGTGAGGATTTCAGGGAGTTTCCAGGTAAAAAGGAACCCTTGCTTCCCTTCATTTCATCCCTTGACCTGCAGCCAGAGTGTAAATAAAAGGTGTAGATCTGAACTTATGACTTCCTCCTTATTACAAAGGTTTCCACTTGGGTTGTTTTAAACAGCCACATCTGAAGATGAATTCCAAGGAGTTTTGTGGTTTGGTGACCCTTCTGGCTCATCTGGTGGTGTCTTACTCCAGCACATTTGTACTTAATCTCTCTTAGTTTCTTGAATTTACCATGGTCTCTCCTATGGGAGGAATGTGGTATATACTTTTTATTCTGATTGACTACTCTCCTCTCTCTTCTTACCATGACAATGAATTACCATCTGGATCAATGCATCTCGTATTTCAGGTCTCTTTTAAAAATCTCTACTTTTGGGAAGAAGAAGTTTTGAGAAATAGAGCTGAAATTTTATTTTATCCATTTTTATACTCTTTAGAGGGAAAAAAGGGTATAGTGATTGATTCTGTCAGGTATTTTCAATGCTGCCCATATTATTTGAACATAAATGAAATTAGTAAGTCCCAGATAACTTTTGTTGTCTAAATAAGTGATATAGTACCAATATATAAGTTCAAACACTGAATGCATTTACCAATATATAAGTGGCAGAGAAAGTACAGGGTGACTATTGAGGCAATACATTTATTACTCCCAATATTGTATATCATGCATACAATAATCATATATTCCTACCATGTAAACAAAATTTAAGGCTGGACATTTAAGAAAAGATTTTAGCATACAAATGAATGATAAAAGTGCTATATGTCTAATTTGAATCTCCCTAATTATGGGGAATTTGATCATGTAAGTAACTCAGTTGGGTTGAATTCCTCAGTGGGTGAAAACAAGTTAGGGAGACAGATGTTTATAAAGGAAAGTTGAAACAAACTTGTAAAAAACCTTGGATGTTGGGCTAAAGGATCTAAATTTTGGATGCTAATGAATAGAAATCCCTTACATAGGATCAGTTAGAGAAGTAGAAAGGCCTTCAGGACCCCAAGTTGCTGTTATCCAGATTCATCAATCAAATTGCTTCTTCACTGAACATTACCATCTTGCTTCCTATCAAGGAGGGATGCTAGATCTCAAGTTAGATTCAGATTTGCATTCTTCTTACAACACTGACTCTAGCTGAAGTCAAAGGTAAATCTTTTAGACATTGAGAACCCTCAATTCTTTCTTGGTTTTAGCTCTTTCCTACTGCCATTATAGGCAGGTTCATGTCAGGTGGCTACTGAGACCATCAGCTCCAATTCCTTAATGATAATGATTTTACATGGATGCCTACCTCCTTGTTTCTCTGGAGAGTTTTGGAGCATGAAGATTTAGACTTTGAATTATTTATGGTTCCTCAATGCCTTGACACCAAAACATGGGTTCTTCCTAATGAACAACACCCTGATTATCAAAAATTACCTTAACCAGCAAAAAAATTTCACACACCACAAGATATTGGAAAACAAACATTCTTAAGATAAATATATTTGAAGTTGTTTTAAAAGGGAAAATGTTAGGTTATCAGAGAGCTAGAGCACTGCTTTTGTCAGGAAAACAAGAAAGAAAAAAATATTCCCTTATAAAAGAGGAAAATGGTTTACCAGCTGAGAACATGGGCTCTTGATTAAGAAGATTCTAGGTTTCAACAACAGTTTTGTGTTTACTAGGTTTGCAACCTTTGGCTTTATATTTAACCTCTTAAACTTCTGTTTCATCAACTCCAATAAGAAAATTATCATAATATGTACATTGTAAAGTTCTTGCAATGATTAAGTGGGTTAAGAATAAGACTTAAAATAGTAACTGGCACAAAGTGAATAATATACAATTATTGCTATATTTAGTAATAAAGGCAGGAGAGTAGCTCTATATTGGTGTTTATATACATATCTCCAAAATGCCTGGCATAGAAGATGTTCTCAATAACATGTAGAAGGGTCCTGACATTTTTTGTGCCCAGAATATGCCAAACATTGGCTTGGCATTTTCATGTATGTCTACATTGCTTTATTAGGTGAGTTTCAGGAGCTTTTGATAAACTTTATGGGCTCCATATTACTTAGCTGTCTGATGAGAATATGGGATTGGCCACTATTTACAGTTAATAACTAAAGATTCTTAGTTTTAAATCCAGATTCTGACTTCTATTTCATTGCTCCTCTCAAATCACAGACAGAAATTCTATACTTCTTAATAGGTAGGAATAAGAAAGTCTCTCAGTGATTGTTGATTTAAAAGATGCTTTTGCTTGCTTTTTGCAGTAGCTATGGCACTAAATCATTTTTTCCCTCCTAATTCTTCAGGTTTTTCCTCCATGTACATGGAAGTGGGAAATCACACTAACCTGACTGAATTTATCCTGGTGGGCTTCACCACAGATCCCAATTTCCAGCTCATTCTACGTGCAATATTTCTGATTCTTTATTTGGTAACTTTGCCAGGGAACATGATCCTGGTTCTGTTAATCTGGTTTGATTCCCACCTAGACACACTCATGTACTTTTTCATTGGCAATCTATCTTTCCTGAATTTCTGGTACACATCTGTGTATACCCCTGAAATTCTGTGTATTTTGTGTCTCAGAAGATAAATGTATGTCCTTAGCTAGATGTGGAACCCAGCTCTTCATTTTCTTGTGTTGTATCCTACAGAGTTGTATCTCCTAGCAGCAATGGCTTATGACTGCCATGTGGCAATTTGTAACACATTCTGATATTCAGAAACAATGTCCAGGTCTCTCTGTATTGGTCTTGTTGTTTGTACCTACTTAGGGGGTTTCATAAATGCTAGAGTCCCTGCTGCCAACACTTTGTGCCTGAGTTTCTGTGGTAAAAATATTGTTGACCACATCTTATGTGATGCACCACCATTGGTGAAAATGTCCTGTACAGATATCTGGATTTATGAAAAAGTCCTTCTGGGTATGTTGGTATTCACAGTCCACTTGCCATCCTGATTTCTTATTTCAACATCCTCCTGGCTATCCTGAGGAACTGCTCAGCCACTGGAAGGCACAAAGCCTTCTCCATCTGTGTTTCCACTTGATCTCAGTCATGTTCTTTTATGGATCCCTGCTCTTCATGTATTCAAGGCCTGGCTAGCTCCACTTATTCTCTGGAGAGAGACAAAGTGGCTGTTCTGTTCTACACCATCTTGAACCCATTGCTCAACCCTCTTATCTATAATGTGATGAACAAAGATATCAGAGGTTTTCAGGAAAGCAACACAGACCATAAAACCACAAAGATAATATGTCATTTTTGTATCATTTGTTAAATGTTCTTTTTGAATTTTGAAAATTATTTACTTATTTACATGTTTGTAAGCTCTACAAATATTTCAAATAATTTCAACAAGTTATATGTAAAGAATGTATTATGTAAGTCATAATTTATTTTTTAAAATTTTCTTGTAACATAAACTATTTTAAACTTATTATATTGGGTTGTGAGTTTCAGCAAGATGGTATTTTACCCAGAGGTTTTCTTAAAAATGTATCCTCTTGCTTATGTTTAGAGTTCTTAAAAAGAGGTAAAACAAATTGGATTTGTGTGTGTATGTATTTGATTTGACTTTGAACTTGGTAAGCAAATTTTATTGTGTGAAGAGAACAAATGAAATATTTAGTCTGTTGGAAATTTGATGCTAGATTTTAGAAATTTTTATTTTATGTGGAGTTCAACATAGTTTATTTGGTGCTATGGTAAGTAGCACATATTGGGTTGGCTTAACGAATAAACTTATACATCTCACAGTTTCTGAAGATGAAATTCTTGCTTCCTCTTGGGATTTGGTGGCGTTTCTGAGGCCTGGGAATCTTGAAATTCCTAGGCTTTCCTGTCATATTGCCATGTCCTCTCTTTTCCCTTCCAGGTTCTGTTGACATTTAACTTTTACTCCTCCAAATGAGTTTCTCTTCAAAACTCCTCCAGTAATAGTGTTAAGTCCAAAACTCAACAACTTATTCCACACTTTCACAAAAAAATAGCATATTTCATTGCTCCCATCCACAATGGTTTCACACTCACAAGAAAGGATTAAGATTAAGAAATTGTTTTTTTTTTCTATTTTTCAAAACACATTTTGTCACAGCATCCTTTCTAAATTCCTTCATAAAGATCAAATTGACATTCGGAACTGTAAGGGAGAGAGGGTTGTCTATGGCCTGAACTGTGATCTATGCCTGATGGCAAAGCCCCAAAATGTGTATATCTATCAGAGGCATTATGCCACACTGAGGGATGTGCATGTGGGGGGTTGTGGGAGGGGTGGGGGTGGCATATGGGTACTCCTGGAATCTCTGTGTAACATTTATGTAATCAATGTATCCTAAAAATATATAGAGATGTATAAAAAATAAATAAATAATTAATTTTAAAAAAGATCAAATTGAGTATTTAGAAAATAGGTTTCTAAATCTTTTGCCCTTTATATTAACATAATATTAGGCAAAGTGTTTGAAGTTGTTGACACTATAATAATATTATTCTAAAAAACACAGAATAATATCTCTTTTAGGAATATGTGTCAATGAAAAGACTGATCTCTCCCTCCAATTATGGGCCCTACACAGAAGTACCCCTCATGGGACACAGCAATATATAATCCACTAAGAAAAATAAGAGCACTTGGAACAAAAGGAAACCTACAATCAAACAAATAAAAACCACTGTTTTAGTTTAATAAAGGCTTCCAAAGCAGTACACTAGTTATGGGTTGGCTTTTACAATATGGATTTTTTAACTCATAAACTTACAGTTCTGGGGCTGAAGAAAATTTCCAAATCAAGGCATCAGGTGAAGCTTTCTTCATGAAGATGGCTACTCATGATCCATGACTCCTGTATAAGGCATTTGGAGATGCCTGAAAACCTCTGCCTTCTCCTCTGGACTTTCTCTCTCAGCTTCTCAGGGTTTCTCTCTTTTTCTGTGGCTCCACCAATCCCAGTTTATAAAGGACTCTAGTAAGAGGATTAAGATGCACCCTGGGCAAGGCCTTACTGGAGTAATGTTATCAAATGACCCTTAAAAGAATCTAATCTAATCAAAGCTTCCCAATATGTTTACACCCACAGGAATAGACTAATTTAGAACAATATTTGTTGGAGTCCACAAAAGATTCTAACTACCAGATTCCACCCTCTAGACCCCAAGAAAAAATGTTCTTTCTATAGGCAAAATACATTCATTCCATCATAATATTTCAAAAGGCTTTCAATCATTTCAGTATTAAGTAAAGTTCCATCAAAATCACTTATAGGTGTTTGTCTTGAGGCAAAATTCCCCATGGGCTGTGGACCTGTGAAACTTAGAAAACAAGTTATCTGCTTCCAATATATAAACAGCAACAGTCATAGAATAAAATATTTCCTTTGCCGGTACAAATGCAAGGAAAACAGGGGACACAGGTCCCAAACAGCTCCAAAAACCTGCATGCCATACTTGATTTCAAGGTCTGAGAGTCATTTATCAAACCATAGTTTCTTGTCCTTGGTGCTTGATGGATTGGGGGCCCTACCCTTTCCAAGGACTTGCCCAGTGACCATGTTCTCCATTCCACCCTCATCAAGCATCTGGGTGGTAGACAAACTCTAAGACCACCCTCCAAGAACATTGGGGTAATATCCAGACTCTCCCCAATCTCTGGGACACAAGCTGAAACTCCTCAGAACAGTGGCGTGATGACCAAACTCTCCCCAGTCCCCAAGGATTGTGCTCCACCCTCACTGAAGCCTGGGGTAACAGCACATTCCTTGAACAACTGAATGGAAGTTCCACCCTCAACAAGTGACAGGCCATGCTTAAACTTCCACACACATGGGTGGGGTCCCTCTCAAGGCCTGAGAAAATGTTTTCAGTCCAGACTTCAGCTTCCATGGTCTGACTTTGAAATCATTTTTTCTTCAATCTCTCACTTTCTTGTCTCTTTTAATACAGGTTGGTAGTGTTTCCGTTCATACAGATCTCACAGAAAAACCTGGTTTGGCATGCTGGAATCTGGAGTCCAAGTTGTCAGTAAGACTTTCCACAGATCCTTCCTGGATAACTGCATTTCTAATCCTGGCTTACTGATTAAAATGATTAAAAGTCTTCAGAGGCTCCCCATTGAATACATACTCCAAAATATTTAATATGGGCTAATCAATCCATATTTTGTCTGAACCTGCCCACTCTAACAGCCTAATTTAGTGCTGCTTTATTAATCTCTCTGAGGTCCACACAGGCTAGACATTTTTTTTTTCATTTGAGAGGTTATGGGTTTACAGAACTGTCATGCATACAATTCAGGATTCCCAGATTCTCACATACCACCCCATGATTAGCACTTTTCATTGGTGTGATACATTTGTGACAATTGATGAAAGCACATTTTTATAACTGTGTTATTAACTAAATCCCATGGCTTACTTTAGGATTTACTGTTTAGTGCAGTTCCATGGATTTTCAAATAAAATATTTTTTATTGAAGTATACCATTCATATATGAACACACAAAAACAATAAGTGTATAGTAATGGTTGTGAACTTACAAAAGATACATGCATAATATTTTACAGGGGTCCCATTCATCACCCCTCCACCAACACCTTGCATTGTTGTGATACACTTGCTACAAACTATGCAAAAGCATCATAAAGTATTACTACTAACTATAGTCCATATCTTACATTTGGTGCATTTTTACCCCAACCCCACCCTACTTTTTAGAATATATTTTTATTAGGGAGGCTGTGAACATACAAACAATCATGTACCCCCTCCCTGGAGAAATATCTGTTTAAATCCTTTGCCCATTTTTCAATTGGATTGCCTGCTCTTTTATTGTTGAGTTGTATGATTTCTCTATACAGAATGGAAATCAACAACCAACTGGACACGTGGTCCCCAAACATTGTTTCCCATATAGTGGGCTGGCCCCCCACACCCCTGACAAAGTCCCCTGAATCACAGAGATGTTTATATTTGAGGAGGTCCCATCCATCCATGTCCTCTCCTGTTGCTCGTGCCTTCAGGGTAAAGTTCAAAAATCCACCACCTACCACCAGGTCTTGCAGATGTCTTCTTACATTCTCCCCCAGAAGCCATATGGCTCTTGCTTTTATACTTAGGTCTTTGATTCATTCTGGGCCAATTCCTGTACAAGGTGTACGGTTGGGGTCCTCCCTCTCTTCCCTAGCTATGGATATCCAGCTCTCTCAGCACCATCTGTTGAATAGACTGTTCTGCCCCAGCAAGGTGTGTCTGAAAAGCCTGTCAAAAATCACTTGGCCATAGATATAGGGGTCTGCCTCTGAACCACCAATTTGGCCCTTTGGTCTACATGTCCATCCCTATGCCAATATCATGCTGTTTTTACCACTGTAGCCAGGCACCATGATCCAAGTCTGAAAGTGAGAGTCCTCCAACATCATGTTTCTTTATAAAGATGTTTGTAGCTATTCAGGGCCTCCCACCCCTCTAAACCAACTTGAAAATTGTGTTCTCCATTTGTTTAAAAAATGCTGGTCTATTTTTATTGGGACTGATCCGAATCTGTACATCAACCTGGGTAGAACTGGCATCTCAATGATACCTAGTTTTCAAATCCATGAGCATGGAATGTTCTTCAATTATCTAGGTACCCCCTGACTTCCCATAGCAATGCACCATAGCCCTCTGAATAGAAGTGCTCCACATCCTTGGCTAAACCCACTCCTAAACATTTGACTCTTTCAGCCACCACTGTAAATGGAATTCTCTCACTGACCTTCTCCCCAGATTGTGCATTACATTTCTATAGAAATGCTACTATTTTTTACATATTGATCTTGCTTCCTGACACCTTACCAAAATCGTCCATTAGCTCTAGCAACCTTGTTGTAGATCCTTCAGGACTTTCTAGATACAGGACCACAACATCTGTGAACAGTGAAAGTTTCACCTCTTCCTCTCTGATTTGGATGCACTTTATGTCTTCCTCTTGCCTGATTGCTCTAGCCAGAACGTCCACCACCATAACGAACAACAATGGTGGCATTGGGCATCCCTGCCCTGTCCCTGAGCTCAGTGTGAAAGCTTTCAGTTTTCCACCATTGAATACAATGTCAGCTTTGAGCCTCCCATATATGGACTTTATCATGTTGAGAAAGCCTCTCTTAACCCCCATTCTTTATAGTATTTTGGTCAAGAAAGGATGCTGCATGCTGTCAAATATCCTTTCTGTGTCAGTCAATAAGATCGTACAATTATTCTTCTTTGATTGATTAATGTGGTACATTATTCTGATTGATTCCCCCATGCCAATCCATGCTGCATGCCTGGTACAAAACTCACCTGATCATGATGAACAACTCTTTCAATGAGTTTTTGGACTCGATCAGCAAGCATTTTATGAAGGATTTTTGCATCTGCATTCACCACAAAAATGGGTCTGTAATTTTCCCTTTTGTAATATTTCCATCTGGCTTTGGAATTAGGGTGATTTTGGCTTCATCGAGTGGCTTTGGTAGCATTTCTTCTGTTCAATTTTTTAGAAGAACTTAAGTAAAATTGGTATTAAATCTTCTTTGAAACCTGGGAAACCATTTGGTCCTTGGCTTTTCATTTTGGGGAGTTCCTTGATGACTGTTTCAATTTCTTATTTGTGATTGGTCTGTTGAGGTCTTCTAGTTCATCTAAGGTCAGTGTAGGTTGTATGTTCCTAGGAATTTTTCCATTTTGTCAACATTGTCTAGTTTTTTGGCATAAAGTTGTGCATAGTATCCTCTTATTTTCTCTTATTTCTGTGGGGTCAGTAGTATTGCTCCCATTTTCTATTTCATTTAATTGCATCATCTCTTTTTTTCTTAGTCAGTTTACCTAAGGGTTTGTCGATTTTGTTAATCTTGAAGAACCAAATTTTAGTTTTGTTAATTCTCTCTATTGTTTTTTTTGTTTTGTTTTCAATTTCATTTATTTCTGCTCTGATTTTTCTTATTTCATTCCTTCTACTTGTTTTGGGATTAGTTTGCTGTTCTTTTTCTAGTTCCTCCAGCTGTGCAGTTAGGTCATTGATTTTAGCTCTTTCTTCTTTTTTAATGTCAGCATTGAGGGCTATAAATTTCTGTCTCAGCACTGCCTTCACTGCCTCCCATAGGTTCTGATATGTTGTGTCCTCATTGTCATTTGTCTCAAGATATTTATTGATTTCTCTTGAAATTACTTCTTTGACTCACTGATTATTTAAGAGTGTGCTGTTTAATCTCTCTATATGTGTGATTTTTTCCCTTTCTTTACCTCTTGTTGATTTCCAACTTTTTTCCATTATGATCACAGAAAGTCCTTTGCATAATTTAAATCTTGTTTAATTTATTGATATCTACTTTGTGACCCAACATATTGTCTATCCTTGAAAATGACCCATGAGCACTTGAAAATAAGGTATATTCTGCTGTTTGGGGGTGCAATGTTCTGCATAAGTCTATTAGATTTAGTCCACTAATAATATTTTTAAACCTTTCTTTTTCTTTATTAATCCTCTGCCCAGATGTCATATTCAATGCTGATAATGGTATATTGAAGTCTCCAACTATGATTGTGAAGATGTCTATTTATCCCTTCAGTTTTGCCAGTGTTTACCTCATGTATCTTGGGGCATCTCGGTTAGGTGTAAATACATTTATGCTTGCTACTTTTTCCTGATGAATCACCTCTTTTATTGATATGTAATGTCCTTCCTTGTCCCTAATAATAGTTTTGCTTTTAAAGTCCATTTCATCTGATATAATTATAGCTACTCCAGCTTTTTTTTCCTGGTTACTGCGTGCAGAAGCAAATCTTTTTCCAAACTTTCACTTTCAATCCATTTGTATCATTGGGTCTAAGGCAAGTCTCTTGCAAGCAGCATATAGATGTCTCACATTTTCTTATCCATTCTACTAGTCTGTGTCTATTGATTGGGATGTTTAATCCATTAACACTCAATATTATTACTATGAAGTAAAGGTAGTTCTTATTTCATCCATTTAGACCTTTGGGTTTTATCTGTCATTTTATTTTCACCAATCTTTTGAAACTTTCATTTATTGTTACTGATACAATCATCATTTCTAGACACTCTTCCAAGCCTCTCTCCCTTGTCTTTTCTTTTCATGCTATAACACTCCCTTTGGTATTTCCTACAAAGCTGGTCTTTTTGTTATAAACTCTCAGGTTCTGTTTATCTGTTAATTTTCTAAACTTACCCTCATTTTTGAAAGATAATCTTATCAGATATAAAATTCTTGGCTGCAGTTTTTCTATTACCTAATTTTAAACATATCATACCACTGTCTTCAGCAAGAAGATGTGAAATTGGCACTTAATCTTATTGGGTATGCCTTACATAAGATGTTATGCATCACTTTTCTCTTGTTGCTCTCAGAATTATCTCTTTGTCTTTGGAATTTGACAATCTGATTAGTATGTGTCCCAGAGTTGCTATATTCGGATTTATTTGGATGGGAGCACCTTGTGCTTCTTGGACATGGATATCTATATCCTTCAATAGGATCAGGAAATTTTTTACCATTATTTCTTCAAACATTTCTTTTGCCCCTTTTCCATTCTCTTCTCCTTCTGGGACACCCATTACATTATGTTTTCATGGCTTTTGACATCATTTAGTTCCCTGAGACCCTGTTCAATTTTTTCCATTCTTTTCTTCATCTGTTCTCTCATATGTTCACTTTCAGAGGCATGTCTTCAAGTTTACTGATTCTTTCTTTTGCCTCCTCAAATTTGCTATTATATGCCTCCAGTGTATTTTTAATTTCATTTATTGTGCCTTTAATTTCCATAAGATCTGTTCTTTTCCTAAGTATGTTTTCAGATTCTTCTTCATGCTCAACCACTGTCTTCTTAATGTCCTTAATCTCTTTAGTAATCTCATTTGAACTCATTAAGGAGATTTGTTTTAACATCTATGATTAGTTGTATCAATTCCTTTATGTCATCCAGATGCTAATCTTCTTCCTTTACCTGGCCCATATCTTCCTGTTTCTTGCAATGGATTGTAATTTTTTGTTGGTGTCTTGGCATCTGGCTTACTAGATGTATTTATTCTAGGTGCAGTTTCTCCCTTTAGTTTAGGGTTTTCTTTTCTTTTCTCCCTTGCTGTTTGTGTAGTAGGAACCAAGGATGTAGTTGGTGCTGTAAGTTATGGAGGCTGTAGCTGCTTGCATTGCCCCAGCCATTCAACAGTCCAGTCCATGCAGGCTGAAACTCCCTGCCATTGCCAGGAGAGGCTGAGGAAACACAAGCTCCCTCATATCATACTGGGTGGTGGGGGTGGATCCATAATATAACCACCAGTCCAGGCTGTGTAGGCCAAAAGTGCCTGCCATTACCCAGAAAGTTTGAGGAAACCCAGCTCCCCTCATATCCTACTTAGGGGTGGGGATAGAGCTACAGGTGTCTGACTGTTCAGTCTGTGTGTGCCAGAAGCACCTGCAGTTACCCAGAGAAAGAATTATAGAAATAGAAAATAAAATAGGGAATAAAACTAGAAATAGAAAATAAAATTCTTCTATTATCATATATACTTCCTTTGCTTCTTCTTTAAATACACAGTGCCTTTTCTCCCATTGGAACTCGATACTTGATACAGCCTCTGCAAGACTGCTTTCAATCCTTCCTGAACCAGCCACTCTACCATCATCTCTCTCTCTGAATAGTCAATCCAATTAACATTTTTCAGTGTTCTGGCTAAATATTATCTCAGATAAATCCTCCCTAAGATCCCTCACTATGTCAGCCCTTCTAATGTACTACACATCATGTTATAATTTTCCTTGCAGCACTTATAATGTATAACTATAGATTATTATAATTATTTGACTTTCTCTCCCATCAGGCTGTAAGCTACACAGGGACAAATTCTGTCTCTCTCTTTCCAATTTTCTTTATATTATTTTTGTTTTGCTTCTTTTTTGAAGTTTTTAGTTGATATTGAAAACTGGAGTCTTGGTAAGTTTAAATGTATTTCTCTGCACCATGCAAATAGTGAATTGTAGACCTAGGCTTCATACATAGACAACCTCTGCCCTGACCTTGCCACTTAACCCTTGCTAAATGAACCTAAGTCCTTACTTTGCATCATTGCCTAAACTCTTCCAACATCTTACTTATCTTACTCATAAGAGGTATTTGAGAGACATTGCACATTTTGAATGAAGAAATGTACTCATGGTCTGATGTGCAAATAATGTTTGCAGGAACCATATGACTTTGTAGTAATCATTAAATTCATTGTCTCAATTTCATTATTTGAAAAATGGGACAGTTTTATCAACTAATATTCAAATGTCTCAGGATGAATTTCTGTGATCTTTGACTCTTCATTACAATTTTCAGAATCATTATGAACTACAAATAAATCTTGAGAATCTGTTATATGTGCTTAATCCAGTTAGGTTATTATTTTCTGCCACTTTGTTTTTATGTGAAAGCATAAATATCACTTGCAAATTAAACAAACTTATTTTAAGTTAATTTGACCAGTATATTCCTGATGAATGATCTTTCACAACTTTATTCTGGAAAGAGAAGTAAGCATCATGATTGGTCACTTGGTACTAGAACAGTACTTGAAGTTCCTCTTTAGTAGCATATCCCAAAGGGATGTTCAGTCTTATATGTTCTCACAGGATTGTTAACATTGGAAAGAGGATGCTTGGAGTGAGTAGAGGGCACTCTATTCCAAGTTAAGGTCAGATATTCTGGACTCCAGCCAAATTCAAATCAAGTGACTCTTCTTATTCATAGCAGTAAGCATAGTGCTTAATTAGCCAGAGGAAAAAAAACAGTCAATCACAATATAGGCAAAAGATTAGAAAGAGTCTTAATGTAATGAGGTAATAATGTTGTTCTACTGAGTGAAATAATAATTTTTTCTATAATCATATTTGATGAAGAAAGTTAAAGAGTCCTGAATGTCCTCTCTCCAGGCCTTAATTCCTTATTCAGTGAAACAGGGAATTAAATGAGATTTGACATGAATTTGATGGCTATTTCTATTCTCATAAAAACTCTGTAGCCTACTGTTGCCACTGTTGTTATCTTGCAGGGGCTGTATTAGTCCCTTGTGTAGGTTCATGTGTAGAAAACTTGAGTTGGGCCAAAATTTCATGACATTGAAAGTGTTTCTTTTTTGACATTATAGAGTGCATAGGACAGGGGCTCCTTAAAAGAGGGAGCGAAATCATATGCCATTTAGTATAATACTCAACAGCTATAATTAATATTTAATTCAAAGAGTATCTGTTTAAAGTACCAAAGGGAATGTCACAGACAGTAGGTGCATTAAGTATTGAAAGGGCTTAGAAATCCCATTGAGATCAGATCCTTTCCTTGTGGCCACTCAAGAGGTAGCTACTTCTTAGACAGCTTTCTGGTGAAGAAAGATGTTTTATAGATGGGAAGGCAAGATTGCATTTTTTGTGAAGAGATTTTCCCAGCACACTTCAAATCCAACAAGGAATGTAGCCAACTTTATATCTATGATCTAATGGAAAGTAAATGTAGCTTAAGAAAATTCTCCTTTATTTCTATACAGATTAGAATGTATAGGAAAACAATTAAATAATTTTGCATTATATTTCTCTTTTGCATTATAAAGAATCTCTAGAAGAATGATTTTTGAAGTTAATATCAAGAAAGGCAATGTATTTCCCAAAACTGTGCTTGATTGTTTGTCTTATGGCCATTCTCAATTGAATATACAGAGCTGTAGAAAGTTTCAGATCATTTAGGGTCCACTCAGAGCCATGGATTGGACTTGGTGTGTAAAAGGTTTCATCTCTGGTTGTATTTTTATGTCTTGTTCTTGTTTTTCCTGTTCACACATTCTTAATTCATGCTATTTACTTGTATTTTGTCACACAAAACCACTTCATGTGCAAATGTCTTGATACATGTATTCATATAAGTATATACTTGTATATATTAATTTTATACTTCAATAGCTAGAGAAGAAAACAAGAAATGTTGGGGAAGAACTGTCTCTTGCAATTTTCCTTCCCAATTTGTTCTTTGCAAACAAGCTCAGCAATTGCTCAGTGTGTGTAAAAGTCCAATAAATATGAATGGGCAGTTTCTGCATGAAAAAAACATGAAATTCTGAAGTCATACATGGGTATAACTGGAAATACTTGGGAGTTAATACAAATATATCTGAGGGAGAAATTTCTGAGATGAAGTTATATAATTATAGAGTACACAATATCCACTTTAAAAATTCTAAGTTTTCTAAGTTTATTCTTACATTTGTGATCTCATTTGAACTCATAATATCCTTTTGACCTAAGAAAGGCAAATGAGCCAATAGAATTCAGGAAGTGATTTATTTTAAAGCTGGCAGTGGATAAATGAGATCAGAAACCCGGTCCTGATTCTCAGTATTTGGCTGCTTCTAGGAATACATTTTGTTAAAACGAACTTTAAAAAAACAAAAACAAAACGAAACAACACAAAAAGTAATTAGCATTCAACAGCCTTACAATATGAAGGAAACTAAAAGAACTTTTACTTTAACAAAATTATGACATAACTTTGTTTTAAAGATAAAAAAATGTTTATAGAGTCTTACTATTCTAGTGGAAAGAAATTTTCTCTCATCAAATAGGAGCCGTTCTAAGAAACCATTCTTTATTTTTGTAGTACAATTTTAGGTTCATTGCCTAGCATAATGGCCAAAAGAAGAATTTGCTTCTAGCATAAAACATTTTAAGCCAATCACTGATAGCACAAATTATGACCCTCTGCCATTGGAGAATCCTGGCAATCACAATGTTTGCTCTTCTTTGATTATGGTCCCTGGCAGTAGGGATCCTCTGGATTGTCACACAGATGAGCTGAGATAGCACTTTGCTCAGTGATAGCAACATTCCAGTCTCACGTTTTTACCTCTAAGGAAAAATATTCTCAGTGTTCCATCATTTTCTATAAATATTCAGTGAGCCAAAGTTTTTGAGCTTTTAATTGCATAGAAAACTCAGCCAAAAATACGAACACATTTGTTCATTAATTTATATTTTTTTGCTTCTATCCAGGGAGTATTTAAGGATCACACATTGAGTGATGATCAAAAAATTCAAATTATCTAAGTAAATCTAGTATTTTTTTCAACAAATTCACATTTTCTATTCCATTCCAACATTTGTGCTTGGTTTTGGGGTGGAAAATTGTATAAAATATAATAATTGCTTTCCAAGAAATTACAGCCTAGTGAACTTCTGAGGAGATTCTGAAATACAGTTAGTAAAAACATTTTACTTCTCCATGTAAGTGTCTGGATAAAGACAAAGGGAAGAGATATCATAGCACCCTTCAAACTCTTTTTTTTATATCAAACACGATAAGTACAAGCAGAAGAGATCATAAACAACCCATCCTCCTTATAAAATGAAGACAAATTAGATTAAAAATATAAGTAGGCATCATAATTGTGATCCTAAGACAGTAGCTCAGAAGTGGTTCCTAAGCTATTCAAAAAGGAATGGTACATGGACATGAATATTTCTCACCAAGAACCATGGAAGTGTCACTAGTGATTTTTAAAGCTCTAAAATGGCAAATGATGGGAAGAGGGGTATGCTGTTTTATTAAGTTATAACATAATCACTAGTCTTTTTAAAAAGAGAAAGACTACAGAAATCCAAAGTCAATGGAGGAGAAAAATTTCACCAAAGTGAAGGAGTTCATTCTTTTAGGGTTCACAGTTGAATTGCAGTTGCAGAGAGTACTTTTTTTTATCTTCCTCATAATTTGTATCTTCTGTCTCTTGGGGAACCTCAACCTGATTTCTTTGATCTATGCTGATTCTTGTCTCCACACACCCATGTATTTCTTCACTGAGAACCTGTCATTCCTGGACCTCTGGTATCCTTCTCTCTTTGCCCCTAAAATTCTGATGACCTGCATCTCTGAAGATGAAAGCATTTCCTTTGCTGGATGCTTGGCTTAGTTCTTCCTTGCCACAGGGCTGGATTTTAGTGAGTGTTACTTGTTGGCTGCCATGGCTTACTACTGCTATGTGGCCATCTCCAAATCCCTGCTTTATTCCCAGGCAATGTCCCCAAGGTATGTGCCAGTGTTGTTGCAGCTTCATACTTTGGTGGCTTTATTAACTCAACAATCATCACCAACAAGACATTTACAGTGAGCTTCTGTCACAACAATTTCATTGATGATTTCTTCTGTGATCTGCCTCCTCTTGTGAAGTTGGCATGTGATATGAAGGAGAGCTACCAGGCTGTGCTCTATTTCACACTAACTCCAATATCATCGCTCCCACCATACTTATTCTTGTCTCCTATCTCCATCATTGCTGCTATTTTGAACATTTGCTCTAACCAAGACAATCTGAAGGCTTTTCCACTTGTGGTTCTCATGTGACAGCTGTCACCTTGTACTATGGTTTAATTCTCTTTGTTTACTCCAGACCAAGTACTATGTCTTGGAACAGGGTAAAGTTGTGTCCGTGTTCTATACTGTGGTGTTTCCAATGTTGAACCCTTTTATCTATAGTTTAAGAAATAAAAATGTGAAAGATTCCATGAAGAAAATGCTGGATAGACCCCAAGTTTCTTAAATGAAAATACTCTATAAACACTGGCTACATTTTTTACAAATGATTTCCATGTCATTGAAATCATCTGGAATTCTCAGAAATAAATTAAACATGAAAACAGAAAATCATTAGATAATGTGGAAACACCAGTTTGCTTTTGTATTTTTAAGATGCCTGTTAATGTATTTGAATATATCTTTAAAATATTATAGTATAGATAGGTCTGTGGCTTTTGGAAAAACTGCTATCCCTTTGTTTGGAACATAGTCTGTAAAACTGCTTATATTTTGGGATATTTAAAAGGAAAACAGATTCATTTTTATACTACCTGAAAGTTTATAAGTTGTCTATATTTTTAATACAATTTTATTGGAGTATATTATTCATACATGAACATACATAAACAATAAGTGTAAAGCAAATATGAAATTAAAAATCAAACCTGACTTTATGTATTTTTAATGTGTAAATGAGAAAATGGAAATAATGTGACTGGTTATGGGATCATTGTTAGGATTAGATGTTTTTTAATGACTCGTTTTGAATCATGTCATTCATAGTAAAATAATCAAGATAGTAAACTGTTAAATTTTGATTTCTCTAAGTTGTCACAATACTTCTTGGGTAGAGAATGAGTTAGGAAGTTGTAAGAAAATGACCTATTATGAACTAGAAACAAGTTTTATCTGTTTATTTTTTCTGATTCTAGTTTAGTGGCTTGTCATTATATAAAGTTAGCAGACTTTTTTAGGTGCATGAGAGAACAAGCATCTTTACTGGGGAGAGTATTAGTCCCATCTGCAGTCGGTTTACATAACATGGGTGAATTAGCTTTAGGAACATTATTTTCTCATATCCATCCAGCTTCAGTCAAGCCTTTCTGTGTCCTCAGCTGAGATTAGGAGTGGGACTGCAGAGTGTGGCTTGGCTCTCAAAGGATCACAGCTCTGCCAGACCCCCCACACTCACACACACATAAACACATGAATATTTGAAAACACACATCCATATGCACACTGAAACACTCTCACAGCCAGATATTTTTAAAGGGAAGTTGAATCCAGTTCATGAAGAACTTGGGCTCCATGGCTAAACAATGATCGTTTATATACTAAGGAAGTGAGCTCTCATATATATTTATAGTTAGAGGAATGGAATACCTTTCAGGATTCTGGGTTGCTTTTACCCAGGTTACATCCTCTGGATATATTATCACTACATTTGAAAATAAATTAGGACACCCACATCTCATTTCCTGATTAGTCAGAACACTACATTTCAATTTAAAAACTTGAGTTTCAACATTTTCTCCAGTTGAACTCAAGTTTAAATATTCTAAAAATTGAAATAAATCACAATTTTTCTTGGTTTCAGTGTCTTTCCACTGCTATTATAGTCAGAGGGAATGTCAGCTGGCTACTGTGACCTTCACTTCTTATTTGATAATGATATTGTTTTCACCTAGATGTCTCCTCTTAGTTTCTCTGGAGAGTTTTGGAGTTATAGGACATAAACTTTGAAGGTTTCACAGTTTCTCAATGCCTTGACATAAAAAAGTGTGTTCTTTCTAATGTTCACCATCCACAGTACCAAAAAATGACACAACTATGCTTGTATTTTCAATCAACTAGAGGACAGTAACAAAAAACATTTTAAAGGAAAATAGTTGTATAAATGTTGTAAATAAAAAAGAAATGAAAATTGCCAGAATGTTACAAGTGTTACCTTTGCCAAGAGATCAAGAGAGAAAAACATTCATCTATAAGAAGGGAGGATGGCTTATTTGTTGAGAGAAGGGACCCTAGATTTGAAAAAATCAAACCTACATTGAAACACCAGCTCTGTATAATATACCTGCTTTGTGACTTTAGACATGCCCATCAAGGATTAGATTTTGAGAATTATGCCCTTGCAAATGCAGATCCATGCTAGCCAGGGGACCAGGTA
>PVKH010005456.1:0-22082 GCA_004027955.1 Chaetophractus vellerosus | reverse complement strand
CGTGTTCCAGTGTTGAGTTTTCTCTTCCATGTGGCCACTGCAATTTCTTCCTTCTTATGAGCCCAAGGTTTGTTTGTTTTTTAGCTTTATTTATTTATTTATTTATCCCATCCCCCCCCTCCCCCTGTTGTTTTGCACTCGCTGTCTGCTCTCTGTGTGTTCTTCTATGTCTGCTTGTCTTCTCTTTAGGTGGCAGTGGGAACCGATCCTGGGACCTTCCGGAGTGGGAGAGAGGTGCTCAATCTCTTGCGCCACCTCAGCCCCCTGGTCTGCTGCATCTCTTATTGTCTCTCCTCTGTGTCTATTTTTGTTGCGTTATCTTGCTGCACCAGCACTCCGCGTGGGCCAGCTCTCCACTCAGGCCAGTTTGCTTTTCACCAGGAGGCCCCGGGCATTGAACCCCGGACCTTCTATGTGGTAGATGGGAGCCCAATCGCTTGAACCATATCTGTTTCCCAAGGATTTAAAAAAATCTATTTTTTTGCAGCATAACTAAGAGTTTATTGTGAAATGTTTTTTTATGTTATTGCTCACATTATCTGCCATCTTGCCAGAAAAGCCCCCCACCCCTGTTATTGTTCTTAAAAAGTCTTTTGCTAATATATCGCTGTCACTGGGATAACAACAGCTTTAGGCTCATTGTGTCTAGTGGGCCACACCTACAGGAAGAGAGAGACAAAGAAGAAAAGATTTAGTAAGGGTGAGAAAAGAATAATTTTGAGCCAGTTCTCTAGGGTGTATCAGTTTTTTTGAGTCCTCTTTAAAGTAAACTCTGGACACAGGAGAGTGAATTATTATTTTAGGGCTAATTACCCAATGTGTGAATCGTTAGAATGCTTGTCTTTCTGCTGCTTCTCTATTTATTAGCATCTCTACTACTAATAGGACCATGGAAAAAAGATGTCTTAGCAAATACGTAAAAATGATTTCATAACAATGACTAACAATTCCGATAGCACTATCACTGGAAAGAACAATTGGCTGAAAAACGATGTGGGTCTTTACCATTTCTGTCCTTGCCCTCTTATTCTATAAAAAGGAATTTGGGGGAAGTGGCTGTGGCTCAAGCAGTTGAGCTCTGGTTCACCATATGGAAGGCCTGGGTTTGATCCCTGGGACCTCCTGGTAAAAAAAGAAAAAAGGTGTCCCAGACCTGCACCGGCATGGAGAGGCACAGGCCCCACGCGGCTAAGCGACGCACCAAAAAGACGGTGACGCAACCAGATAGAAAAAGAAAAAAAAAAGTATAGTTTAAAAAAAAAAAAGAATTTGGGCGAGCAGGTGTAGCTCAGTGGTTGAGCACCTGCTTCCCAGGTACAAGGTCCTGGGTTCAATCCCTGGTGC
Organism: Chaetophractus vellerosus; assembly: GCA_004027955.1. NCBI lineage: Eukaryota > Metazoa > Chordata > Mammalia > Cingulata > Chlamyphoridae > Chaetophractus > Chaetophractus vellerosus. Next base: position 20,738 of record PVKH010005456.1, on the reverse strand, counting down.
TTTCTTAAAAAAAGAGAGAGAAAATTTGATAACTGTATCTGAAACCTCTTATAGGTACTATCCTGTTGTGGTAGGGAATTTTAAGCTGTTCCTTGCAACTCTAGGGTGCCCCCAAAGTCCCTTCAAAGAATTCTGAAGGAAATAATCTGTTTATTCAACAAATATTCACTGAGTGCCGACCAAAGTCTGCTACTGGGTTGGGTGTTTTCTATGGGGAGGTGGAGCTGCTAGGTCTTTGGCCTTCACCCTTCAACCAGAGCAGCTATGCTGGGATCTGTTTTATGCTTTGTGATCTGCTTGGGGGCCATGGCCTAATGGTTGTATGTGAAAATGAATTAAGCATCCATCACAATGATAAGCACAAAGGGGTATGTGTGTCTTTCAGAGTAGGCTGTATTATGCTGCTGTAACAAATGACCCCCAAGTCTCAGTGGCCTACATCATGCAAGGTTTATTTCTTGCTCATATTACATGTCCAGTGCAGACTGGCTATAGCTCGACTCCGTGGACCATCTTACTCTGGGACTCAGGCTCACAGAGCAGCCACTCTCTGGAACATCACCAGCCTGTTGCAGGGGTGACAGAAGAACATGGCAAACCTTACATTGGGTCTTACAGCGTCTGCCTGGAAATGACACGTCACTGTGCTTGACCTTTCATTGGTTAAAACAAGTCACATGACTTTGCCTGATATTGTCTCAGGGAAATAGAATTATTTTGTAGGAGAGGCACAAGTATTTGGGAACAGTAATACAAAGTGCCCCAGTACTTAGTAAATATCTACCATTTAAACTATTCTATATAACAAATAATCATGTGCCAATGCATTCTCACATCCCAACCAGATAAGTCAGTCTCTCTGAGTAAAAGTCCATGATCGTGTGCTCTTTTTATTGTGGGAAGAGCAGAAATGAGGTTGAAATAATCTCAGGATTTTTGTTACCACAACTAAGTAACAGCTTTTCATCAAAACTCCCTACCATTAGATAAGGAAACCACAATATCCTTCTCCCAAGCCCATGTCTAACCTTCCTTTTCAAAATGTGGTGTAAAATATTAAGGAAAAAGGGGGAAGGAAGGTCTGGAATTTCTAAGGATTAAGAAGAAATTCGTATCAGCAGAAATCCAGCCTGTAAACCCCCCAGGAGCTGAACAGCTTAGTTTCAGAGCCAGATTGTACAAGGCAGGGCTTAGAAAGTGATCTGGAGCCATCCTGTGCAAAACAAATGATCCGCCAACAGGAAGCCTCAAAGGAGGATATGAAATGAAGGAATGAAATGGATTCCAGACTTCCATGAGGACTTTCTTGATCGAAACAAGACCCACTTATGTGCTCATGCTCTGTGTGAGTCCATGATTTTCCCTGTTTCTGCAGAAACATGAAGGAAAGCATACAGAATCTTTTTGGTGTAGTTGGACTACATAGAGGAAGATGCTCCGTGGTGTAAAAAGATACATCAGGGGAAGCTGTGGTTAGGCTCTGTAAGGCAAGTGCCAGAAACTCAACTCAAAATATCATAAGCAAAAGGACTGATACTGGTTCTCAAAGCCAAAAAGTCCAGCGGTGGGAGTGGGGTTTAGCATGGCTGGATCCAGGGATTCATGCAATACTGCCCAGGCTCTTTTTCTCTCCCTTGTTGGTGTGTCTGTCTGGCCTTATTCTGCAGGCTGGATTGCATCCATTCAGGTGTCCCTTTGTGCCCGGATCCCAGGTTTTCTTCGCCAGGGTCTTGATCTTTGCATAAGACACCTGCCTTGACTGAGCATTGCCCTCTCACTATTGGTCTTCAGCCTGCTGCTGGCTTGTCTGTCTTTCCATCGCAACTGGTAATGGCCTCTTTGTGTGCTCCCTTGAGGCCCTCTGGCTCTCCCCTTTAGCCACGAGCTGCTGGTTATCAGCCATCAGTTTCTCATTGTCCTTCTGCAGGGCAACAGTGTATTTTTGCATTACCCAGACAACTCTGTTGTCTTTGTAAGCTTAGTCCCCCTGCCCCCACTGTACTCCCTCCACTGTGATGTCTTCTCAGGTCACCACTGGTGAGATCTTTAGTACCTGAGCCACTACCCTTGTGCCAAAAGCTGTCCTGACCCACTGACCAACCAAGATGGCGACCTCTTTGCCTACCAGGTAGTGCGTGAGGCAGTTAGAAATTCCCATCTTACCTCCTGTTTTGTCAGACCTCCCTCAGTACCACTTATGTTAGTCTGGGTCCTCCAAGAAGCACACACTGAGATGGGATTTAGCAGTTTTTTAATAGGAAAAAACCTGTGAGAAAATGGGAAGGGGTCAGGAGAAGCCATGATAGCCAGTTTGGGAGAAGGAGAAGGGAAAGAAGGTTAGGTGGAAAAGTCCTAGACTGACCTGCGGTTTGGGGAAGGTTCCACAGGCTGCAAGACAGTCCTCTAGTCAAAGTCGGCTGTCACAGGGGTGCCCTGTCTTCCAGACAGGACTGGCTACATAATTTTGCCGGACCCAGTGCAAAATGAATAGGCAGGCCCCTTATTTAAAAATTAAGAATTTCAAGCTGGTGACAGCAGAGCGTTAAACCAAGGGTGGGGCACTGGCCCTGCTCCCACGAGGGGGCTGTCTTAGTATCCCTGCTGTGCTCAGCCATTGCCTGGGAGCGGCCTGTGGAAGCGAGGTCTCCAGGCCCTGGTGAAGGATTTTGGAGCGCAGCTGCTGGAGCCCTGGGCCAATGAAGCTTCCTGCACTTGGAAGTCTGTGCGGCACATTCCAGAGCCCCCACAGATGTTGTCAAATTTATTCTTTTTTGTGTGTGACTTTTGCTTTTTGTCTCTTAAGATGCCTCAGGACTGAGGAAAGATAAAAAATGGGGGGTGGGGAGGGAGTGTAACCACTCACCAAAGTAGATTTATTGTTATTGTAGTTAACTTGTGTTTATTAAGTAACTTGTAGCATTGATATAAATAATACATTTTCTAAATAAAAAAAAATAGAAGGCTGAAGATATTGGGACAATGGAAAGTTATGGTAATGGATGATAGGGCTGGCAGCACAACATTAACAGCCTGAATTATGTATTTGAATATGGTTGAAAGGAGGAATTTAAGGTTGTATATAAGTTACTACAAAAAAACCCCACAACTTTTAAAAACACATGGGACTATACAACACAGTGAACCCTATTGTAAATGATGCACTATAGTTAATAGTATACTTATAAAAATGTTCTGTCATGAATTATAATAAATGTACCACTGATATATGGTGTTGAGAATAGGGTGGTATATGGAAACTCTGTATTTTATGCATGATTTTTTTATAAACCTACAACTTCTCTAATAAAAAATTTAAATATGTGAAAAAACAAATGTAGCTAACACATTACCAAATAAATAATTTCATTTATAAAAATAAAACAGAGTGATGCTAAATGAGGATTGTCTTTGGAGAGGGCTGTTGGTGAGTTTCGAGCCTCCCCAACCCAAAGGTTTGGTAGGGGTGCTCTCCCTTCTTGTCAAGTCTAGGCAAAGAGGTTCCCTTGGGGCCTCTCAGAGCTTGCTAAGTTTAACCTGCACTTAGGGGGGCACGTAGGCTGGTGTTTGACTCCTGCCAGAAAAGCCTACAGCTTAGGACTCTGTGGCTGGCCAGCTGCTCTAGAGGATGCAGCCACCTCTCTCCGTCCCCTCCACTACCCCTCCAGGGCCTCCCTCCAGCACTAGCCACCCTGCTCCAGGCTCCATGGGCCTGACCTCACACATTGTGCCCCCTTTTTGTTCCCTGCTCTCTGGATTCCCGTTGGGTTTGGCCATTGTAAGGCCCTAGCCAGGATTCAGAGTGCACGAGGAGAGAGAGGTGGAAGCACTTCCTCCCTGCTGGGCTGTGTTTGTGGAGGAGCTGCAGTTCTCTGCCTGTGGCCACTGTTCAGACTGGGATTGGACCCACTCTCTTCTCTCGTCCTCCAGGCCCAAGGGACCTCAGAGTGTCCTTCGTCAGTTTCCCTCAACCCTGCCCACACTTTTATACATAACCCATCCCTTCACTGAATCATTATCATTTCCATTATCCCTTCTGTAGGTGCCATCTGTTTCCGATGGAAGAAACCCTGATCCTTTTATCGTTTGAAAGATGATGTTTATTCATCCTTCTCCCTAATCACTCTGTAATATATGCTTAGTGCTGGAAACTTGGAAATTAGAGGCTCAGTGCAGAACAGTTGAAGGGCTTATTGTGAGTGCTTTTCTTTTTCTCTGTTCTACCCCCAATATCTTGGTGATCCCATCTAGGTCCAGAGCTTCAAATCCGGCTATAGTTGTGGTCTTGCAAATTTATATCATCAGCTGCCAGTCTTCTCTTCTGAGTTGTAGGTGTGTATGTCCAAAAGCCTATTTGCTGTGTTCACCTGGGGCCTAAGCTCGTGATCTCCTTCCAAATCTTCCCCCAACCCCAGGCCACCCTCTCTCCAAAAACTCCAGTCCTTCCTTACATTGGCCTTTCCCCCACGTACATGCATGTACATGGTAGGGCTATTCACAATAGCCCACGCTGGAAACGGCCAATGGGCACATGGTGCTACATCCTTGTGATGGGATATTCTTCAGCCATAAAAAGGAATGATGTACATGCAACAACACAGATGCACCTCAAGAACATTGTGCTAAGTGAAATAAGCTGGGCCCCAAGGGTCATTTGTTGTAGGATTCCATCTCTATGGCAGAAAAGGTGAATCCATAGAGACAAAGGCAGATTGGTTATTGCCAGGGGAGCCACTGCTTCATGGGTATAGGGTTTCCTTTTGGGGTGATAAAAATGTTTTGGAACTAGATAGAGGTGATAGTTGCACAATAAGATGAGTATACTAAATGCCACCGAATTGTTCAGTTTAAAGTGATTAATTTTATATTATGTGTATTTCATCTTAAAAAAAAAAAAAAGCTGTCAAGAAAGGAGAGAGGGACTGGCTGCAGCTCAATTGGTTGGGCTCCAGGTTTACCACATGGGAGGCCCTGGGTTCGGTTCCCAGGGCCTCCTCAAGCAGGCAGACCACCAAGGGCAGGGCAAGCCACCTCAAGCAGGCAGGCCCCTGCGGGATGAGCTGACTCCGCGGGTCACCGCAGCGGGGGGAGACAAGCAGACACAGAAGAATGCAAAGATGAACGCAGCAAAAACAAACAGAAAGGAGGGGATATGTAATGAATTAAATAAATAAATAAATAAATAAATAAAAGAAAGGAGACAATGGCTGTCTTCCTAATTCCACCCACCCCTCACTCCCAGCGCTGGGAGCCACAAACTTGGAGTCACAGTCCACAGATTTCCCCATAACTCTCTCCCCCACATTCCTTAAGCCCCCCACTGAATCCATCATCCAGTCCTGTTCAGTCCAATTTCCAAAAGAGACGTCAGGGGAGCAGATATGGCTCAAGCAGTTGGGCCCCTGCTTCCCCCATGGGAGGTCCCGGGTTCGTCCTGGTGCCTCCTAAAAACAAAAGGCAAACAGCAAGCAAACAAATGACAAAACCGACTCAGGGAAGCCGATTTGGCTCAGTGGTTGAGCACCGGCCTCCCTCGTACAATGTCTTGGGTTCAATCCCCGGCCCTCAGACCTAAAAAAACACGTGGAGCCGGGCACTCTCTCAGCACTGCCTCGAGGCACTAGCGCACGGCGCCCTCACCCCTCGTCTGAGCAGGAGCTCAGCGTCTGAGTCCAGTCGTGTTTTGAAGTGTAGATCAGCTCACCGTCCTTGGTCCTAGAAGGAAGCCCAGATGCCTTACGCGCGGCACGCTGCGGTCCTTGCGCCCCGCCTCGGGTCGGAAGAACCGGGGCCTTTCTCCCGTGCAAAGGTGCCGAGAAGGCGAGCTGGGCCGGGACCGCGCGGCTCCGGAGCTGGCGTCGCTCGGCCGCTTGTTTCTGCAGCTCCAGGCTCGCTGACCGCCTTCCTTCCCCGAGCATGTCGCTTCGCCGCCTCCGCGCTGCAGCAGGTGGGAGTCTCTCTGACTGGGATGCCCTTCCCCTAGTTCTTTTCATGGCTCACTCAGCTCAGCCTTTGGGTCTCAGTTCAAAAGTCACCTCCTCAGAGAGGCCTTCCCTGACCACCCTAATAAAGATGGTCCATCAATGGAATGAGTGGCCCATGTGCTACAACAGTGAGTCACACAAGAGGTCCTACACGGAGAGTGTGTTTAAGCAGTGGGAGTCAAACAATAGACAAGGTAAATAAATGAGCGCTATTACAGAGCATAGCAGAAAGTGACCAGTGCCGGGGAGAAAACCTTATCACGCTATTTATTTCCTTCATAGCACTCACCTGTAACTATCTTCCTTGATTAGTTTTATTTATTTATTTTTTGCTGTCTACCTCATCTGTCTTAATCATTGGGACTTGTTGTTTTGGTTATCTTTGCTGCGTAACAAACTATCCCAAATGGTGGTTCTAAGCAGCAGTTATTTTATCATGCATACAGATTCTGTGGGTGAGGGATTTAGGAGGGACTCCACAATGAGGGGGATGCTCCACTCCAGGATATCTTGGCAAGACTAAAGGCTGGGGGCTGCAAAAGCTGGGGCTGGAGGAACCACTTCTAAGGTGTTTTTTTTTCATGAAGACACCTGGCACCTGGGATGGGATGGATAAAGCCAGGCTTAACTGAGGTTGATCGAGCACCTCTACATGGCCTCCCATGTGACCTGGGTGACTCCCAGAATGGTGGCTGGGTTCTGGAAGGGAGTTCTAGGGGGGCTTCTGAGAGGAGCATTCCAAGACAGCCAGGTAGCCTTTTATGATGAGGTTTCAAAAGTCAGATAAGCATCACTTCTGCCATATTTTGTATAAGCCACCCCCCTGATTTCAGAGGAGGGGACGCATCTCTCAATTGGAGGAGTGTCAAAAAATTTCTGGCCATGTTTTAAAACCACCACACATGCTCAGCTGCTAACACAGTTGCTAGCACATAGAAAGTACTCAACAGTGCTTGTTCGTTGCACAAACAGAAAAGGCCAAGCAAAACAAAGTCAGTATGACACTTATCCAACCACCTAGAGTTAATCACTATTAAAATATGCTTCTTTTTTTTTCCAGTGTATGGACTATATGCATATATGCTTTTTTGCTCAGTGATATACTTCTATAAGTACTATTAACATTGGAATATTTTTCACTAAGTATTATAACTTTGCTATTATTCGTTTACAATGAACATATTTGTGTACATGTCTTTGCACACATTTCTAGGAATTCTAGAGCATAAATTCCTGGAAGTAAAATTACTGGCTCAAAAGGCATGGACATATCCAAAGTCTTTAATATATATTTATACATTATGATTTTCTCATTTCTGAGGAACCAAAACTGAACGTTCAACCAAATCCTTCTTGCATGTATTAGATGGGATTTATTTTCCTTAAAACAATAAAAAATAAATGTATTCTTCTTTACTATAAATGTTTATCTTGATGGCCTTTGCTTTGTTAGAGTTGGTATTTCAATAAAATCAGTAATGCTTCCAAAATGAAATATAAGGGAGCTTTCTAAAAATATCACATCTTTGCAAAACTGTTCAGATTTGAAAATGAAATGTGTCCCTAGTAATTGAATCCCACTGCAAACCAATTCATCTCAGTTCTAAGGAGCGAAGAAAATTGTGCAGTGAGAGGCGTTACTGTAGTGTGCTCCCATGACTTGCAAACTTGCTTTAAGAAAACCCTGGAGCCTATATGTATACAAAGAGTAAATTCAAGATGAATCTGAGTTTTCTTCTTGTTAGATACCATCCTGTCTCTTTCAGGTTGCCCAACTTTAATGTTAGCAATGATGAGTGTTGTGCTGATGCATAATCTAATTCCATCTCACTCAAGTTGCATAGTAAAGAAACATGCCAATATATCACTATAGCTCCATTTTCAACTTATGATCTCTGTATAATCAAGCTCTTCCTAAATCCATATTTTAACATCTACAGGTTTAAAAGTTGCACATTTTAGAAATCATTTGGTTTTGTGGTATCAAAAAGATGACTGGAAAACTATCATCTATCTATCTATCTATCTATCTATCTATCTATCTATCTATCATCTATCTATCTATCTATCTATCTATCATCTACCTAATCATTTACCTATATCTATCTATGTCATTTTTTTCTCTTAAAGAAAATAGTGTCAGTGAGGTAAAATTTTAAAGGCTCTACGTTTTTGGATTCACAATAAAATAATTTATAGTAATTTTCTTTGATGGAAAACAACAGCAGATCACTCTCCTGCAGCAGTGTTCATTTTCAGTGACATTGTCACTATTCCTGATGTTGCTTCCAATGGGCAGCAATGAGAGCTTTGTTCAGTAGGGCCTTCCTACTATGTCTTTCCAAATTCTTGCCCTTTGAACGTGTCCTCTTCCATGTCAGTTAAGTGAGCTCTAGAATCACGGGGAGTTCTTTGAAATAGTTTGAACCTTGTACCAGCCACAGCAATAGCCTGCCTGAGAATACGTGACTGTGGACTCAAACAGTGCTTCCTCATTTTCTCCACCAGTACCTTGGGGATACTAGCACTTTCTGCTAGCTGCTGCTCTAGACTCTGGGAAAAAATGAAAATTTACGTATAAAGGATTGTGCAATGAATAAGAAAGATGAAATAACTAATGATTTAAGGTCTTTTTTTTAAAAAAAAACTTTAAAATTTTCAGATATGAATTTAGTTCATGTAAGCTCATGCAACAGTTTCAGTTAATATATATTTTTTCCTAGGCCAAGCAAATTTCTGTTATATCAGGATGTTGGTACTTTATGTAAGCCAGGACTTTGGGCTTGAATTATTCAAGGATTATGCAGCTGGAATGAAGTGTCCAAGTTGGATGAGGTCAACAGAGTTCTGGCAAGCTCTGAAGCACAACAGTGGACACTTAGACATGTCTGTTTTATTTCCAATTTTAATGGGGCCCAGAAGTCCCTTGGGAAAGAACCCGATCCCCGTTCACGCTGGCTTATATTTATAACTCATGATGCCATGAGACCCTGCATCTCCGAAACAGGGGTCTTAATCCTAACCCGTCTCTTTCACCACCTGTGAACAATTACAGATGCTTCTAAAGTCCCCTACACAAAGGCTCTGGTCCACATCAGAGTTGTCTGATCCTGTGTAGAGTTTGTAGAAAATGTGAAGAATATTTCTGGGATATCTGAACTCTTCATTAGTTTCAGGAAGCCCAGAGGCTCATGGGTAGCATAAATAAGTTAAAATAGAAAAAGAACTACTCTACCATCTGAATTCACGAACGGCACATCTTTCCCACATTTCTGTTTTCCTGAAGATTAAATGGCAAAAAACTAAAGTCCAGTGATTCCTCTTAGAATATTTATATGGAGCTATTGTTTCTATGTTGGTCACTGGACATTTTTTTTTCCTTGGCATTCTTTAGCATTCTCATGGAGGTAAATGTTCAGTCACCAAAACTTCATATTATGCCTGCTTTCTTTTGTACTGTGTACTATATCGTCCAAAATCTATAATTTTGACTTTAATTAGGGTAGGCTGCATTGAAATCCTTTATTACATTTCAGTCCTGAATGTGGACTCAGACTTTATTATGCATTGAAATTTCTGTTTGTGTAAGCTTAAATGCATATCTTCTTATTGATTTTCTTTTGATTGGTTTGTATTTTGAATATTATGCTTTTTAAAAGATCTAAAAAGAGAATTTGGTTTCCACACTTATTTTACTTCTCATATCATCTTTTTTCCCCCCATATAAATACTTTTTAAAAACATATTTTTATTAGAGAAATTGTGAACTTGCAAAACAATCATATATATGTGTGGAACTCTATTAAAATACCTCTCCACAAACACACTACATTTTGTGGGACATTCCTTACAGATTATGAGATAATATCATCAGACTATTATCACTAACTATGGTCTACAGTGTACACTTGGTATATTTTTTCCATACCTCCCTATCATGAACACAATACATCTTTGGCATTGATGCAAGAATATTATAGTATTGTTAAATATAGTCTATAGGTGATATTAATTGTATTTTTCTCATGCCTCTCCACATGCTTATCATTTCACAATAGTTATGTACATTCGTTCTAATTCATTGAAGGACATTCTTGCATTTGTACTATTAACCACAATTCTCATCCACCTCTGGGTTCACTGTATATTCAGTCCCTAGGTTATTCTCTAGCTTTCTTTCAACTGACACTTTCTTCCCTAGACTGCCCGTTTCAACCACAATCCCATTTATAAACGAGCTGTGTTAGTTTTATTCCCTATAATGTGTAACCATCAACTCTATCCATTTCCATACTTTCACAATCAAGTTAATTACAACTCCTACATACATTAAACATCAGTACCCCTTCTCAGCCCTCCTTTTACCTTTTTATAACCTAAACTCTAGGTTTTTAACTCCATCGTTAATTCTTCATGGTTAGTTCCTATTAGTGAGACCATGGAATATTTGTCCTTTTGTGACTGGCTTATTTCACTTAGCATAATGTCTTCAAGGTTTATCCATGCCATCATATGTGTCCCAATTTCATTTCTTCTTACAGCAGCCAAGTATTCCATCATATGTATATACCACATTTTGTTTATCCATTCATCCATTGATGGACACTTGTTTCCATCTTTTGGCAATTATGAATAACACTGCTATGAACATTGATGTGCAAATGTCTGCTTGCGTCACAGTTTTCAGTTTTTCTGGATATATTCCTAGTAGAGGAATTGCTGGATCATATGGCAGTTCTATATTTAGCCTCCTGAGGAACTGCCAAACACAGATTCTGCATCATTTTACAATCTCACCAAGAGTGAAAGAGTTTTCCTATTTCTCCCCATCCTCTCCAGCACTTATTGTTTTCTGTTTTTTTAATAATGGCCATTCTATGCAGTGTGAGATGATATCTCCTTGTCGTTTTGATTTGCATTTTCCTAATGGCTAGTGATATTGACCATTTTTTCATGTGCTTTTTTGCCATTTGTATTTCCTCTTTGGAGAAATGTCTGTTTAAGTCTTTTGCCCATTTTTAAATTGGGTTGCTTGCTATTTTATTGTTGAGTTGCATAATCTCTTTTTAGGATGGAAGTCAAACCCTTATCGGATATGTGGTTTCCAAATATTTTCACTCATTGAGTTGGGCTGCCTTTTCACCTTCTTGATGAAGTCCTTTGAATCACAAAAGTGTTTGTTTGAGGAGGTCCCATTTATCCATGTTTTCTTTCGTGGCTTGTGCTTTTGGTATAAGGTTTAAGAATCCACCACCTACCACTAGGTCTTGAAGATTTTTCCCTACATTTTCTTCTAGGAGCTTTATGGTTCTAGCTTTTATATTTAGGTCTTTGATCCATTTTGAGTTAATTTTTGTATAAGGTGTAAGATAGGAGTCCTCTTTCTTTCTTTTGGATACGGATATCCAATTCTTCCAGTACCATTTGTTGAATAGACTGTTCTGCCCCAGCTGGATGGGTTTGACAGGCTTGTCAAAAATCACTTGAGGGTCTGTTTCTGAGCCATCAGTTCGGTTCCATTAGTCTATGTGTCTATCTTTATGCCAGTACCATGGTAGCCAGTTAGTATGAGTCTGGAAGTGAGAGTCCTCCAACCTCGTTCTTCCTTTTTAAGATGTTTTTGGCCATTTGGGGCCTCTTACCCTTCTAAATAAATTAGATAATTGTGTTTTCCATTTCTTAAAAAAAATGCTGTGGAATTTTTGTCAGGATTGCATTGAGTCTGTATATCAATTTGGGTAGAATTGACATCTTAATGATATTTAATCTTCTAATCCTTGAGCACAGAAGATTCTTTCATTTATTTAGGTCTTTTTAAAAATTTCTTTTAGCAACACATTGTAATTTCCTGAATACAAGTGCTTTATGTCCTTGATTAAGTTTATTCCTAAATATTTGATTCTTTTAGTTGCTATTGTAAATGGAATTTTTTCCTGACTTCCTCCTCAGATTGTGCATTACTAGTGTATAGAAATACTACTGATTTTTGCATAGTAATCTTGTATCCTGCCACTCTGCTGAAATTGTTTATTAGCTCTAGCAGCTTTGTTGTAGATTTTTCAGGACTTTCTAGGTGTCGGCTCATATCATCTGCAAATAGCGAAAGTTTTACTTCTTCCTTTCTGATTTAGATGTCTTTTATTTATTTTTCTTGCCTGATTGTTCTAGCTAGACCCTCTAGCACCATATTGAACAACAGTGGTGACTGGGCATCCTGGTCTTGTTCCCGATCTCAGTGGGAAAGCTTTCAGTCTTTCACCATTGTGTACAATGTTAACTGTAGGTTTTTCATACATGGTCATTATCGTGTTGAGAAAGTTTCTTTCAATTCCTATCTTTTGTAGTATTTTTATCAAGAAAGGATGCTGTATTTTGTCAAATGCCTTTTCTGCATCAATCAATAGGATCATGTGATTTTTTTTTTCTGTGATATATTAATGTGATGTATTATGCTGACTGATTTTTCTTGTGTTGAATCACCCTTGCATGACTGGGATAAAACCCACTTGATCATGATGAATAATTCTTTTAATGCATTGTTGGATTTGATTAGCAAGTATTTTGTTGAGGATTTTTTGTGTCCGTATTCATTAGGGAAATGGTTTTCTGTGATTTTCTTTTTTCTTAATATCTTTATCTGGCTTTGGCATTGGGATGATACTGGCTTCATAGAATGAGTTTGGTAGCATTTCTTCTAGGTCAATTTTTTTTTAAGAGCTTGAGTAAGATTGGTATTAAGTCTTCTTTGAATGCTTGGTAGAACTCACATGTGAAACCATCTGGTCTGGGGCTTTTCATTTTGGGGAGTTGTTTGATGACTGTTTCAATCTCTTTACTTGTGATTGGTTTGTTGAGGTCTTCTGGTTCTTCTAGGGTCAGTATAGGTTGTTTGTACACTCCTAGGAATTTTCCCATTTCATCTACATTGCCTAGATTGTTGGTGTACAGTTGTTCATAGTATCCTCTTATGATTTCTTTTATTTCTGTGGGGTCAGTTGTAATGTCCCTGTTTTCATTTTTTATTTTATTTATTTGCATCTTCTCTATTTTTTTTGTCAGTCTAGCTAAGGGTTTGTTGATTTTGTTAATCTTCTCAAAGAACCAATTTTTAGTTTTGTTGATTCTATTTTTTTTTTCAATTTCATTTAATTTTGTTTTTCGTTCCTTCTGCTTGCTTTGGGATTTTTCGTTCCTTCTGCTTGCTTTGGGATTAGTTTTCTAACTCCTCCAACTGTGTAGTTAAGTCATTGATTTTAGCTCTTACTTCTTTTTTTAATGTAAGCATTGAGGCCTATAAATTTTGCTCTCATTACTACCTTTGTTGCATCCCATAGGTTCCAATATATTGTATTCTTGTCCTCATTTGTCTCAAGATATTTACTGATTTCTCTCACAATTTCTTCTTTGGCCCACTGGTTATTTGAGAGTGTGCTGTTTAAAATCTCCATATGTTTGTGTATTTCCCCTTTTTCTACTTGTTGTTGATTTCCAATTTTATTCCATTATGATCTGAGAAAGTTCTTTGTATAATTTTGATCTTGTTGAATTTATTGAGATCTGTTTTGTGCCCCAACATATGGTCTGTACTGGAGAAAAATCCATGAGTACTTAAGAAGAATGTATATCCTGCTCTTTGGGGGTGCAATGTTCTGTATATGTTTATGAGATTTTGTCCATTTATCATATTATTCAAGCTCTCTGTTTCTTTATTGACCCTCTGCCCAGATGTACTATTCAATGCTGGGAGTGTTGTGAAGTTTCTAACTATTATTGTAGAGACATCTATTTTTCCCTTCAGTTTTGCCAATGTTTGCCTTGTGTAATTTGAGGCATCCTGGTTGGGTACGTATACATTTATGATTGTTATTTCTTCCTGGTGAATTTCCCCTTTTATTAATATACAATGTCCTTCCTTGTATCTAATAACAATTTTGCTTTTAGAGTCTATTTCATCTGATATAAGTATAGCTACTCCAGCTTTTAAAAAAAATTTTGTTACTGCATTGTGTGGAATATCTTTTTCCAACATTTCACTTTCAATCTATTGGTATCTTTGGGTATAAGATGAGTCTCTTGTAGACAGCATATAGATGGCTCAGATTTTCTTATCCATTCTGCCAGTCTGTGTCTTTTGATTGGGGAGTTTTATCCATTAACATTTAATGTTATTATTGTAAAGACATTTCTTCATCCATTTTGACCTTTGGGTTTTTATCCATCATACTTTATTTTCACCACTCTTTTTACCCTTTTAGTTACTTTTACTGATAAAAATCTTCCAATCCTCTCTCTCGTCTTTTCTTTTCAGGTTGTAACACTCCCTTTAATATTTCCTGCAAAGTTGGTCTCTTGGTTATGAACTCTCTCAGGTTCTGTTTATCTGTGAATATTCTAAACTTGCCCTCATTTTTGAAAGGCAATCTTGCTGGATATAAGATTCTTGGCTGACAGTTTTTCTTTTGCAGTATCTTAAATATATCATGCCACTGTCATCTTGCCTCCATGGTTTCTGATGAGAAATCAGCATTTAAACTTATTGGGTATCCCTTGTATGTGATGCATCACTTTTCTCTTGTTGCTCTCAGAATTCCCTTTGTCTTTGGTATTTGATATTCTGATTAGTATGTGTCTAGGAGTAGGTCTATTCGGATTTATTCAGATGGGAGTACATTGTGCTTCTTGGACATGGATATCTATGTCTTTCAATAGGGTTGGGAAATTTTCTACCATTATTTCTTCAAATATTCCTTCTGCCTCCTTTCCCTTCTCTTCTCCTTCTGGAACACTTATAACACATATGTTTTCACTCTCTTGTCATCATTTAGTTCCCAGAGACCCAGTTCAATTTTTCCCATTCTTTTTCTTATCTGTTCTTTTGTATGTTCACTTTTGGAGGCCATGTCTTCAAGCTCACTGATCCTTTCTTATGCCTCCTTATATCTGCTGTGTCTTTCATTCCTGTAAGATTTGCTATTTTTCTATGTATGCTTTCAAATTCATCTTTGTGCTCACCCAATGTCCTCTTAATATCCTTAATCTCTTTAGCCACCTCACTGAATTTATTAAGGAGATTTGTTTGAACATCTATGATTAGTTGTCTCAACTCCTTTCTGTTACCTGGAGGCTTATCTTGTTCCTTTGACTGGACCATATCTTCCTGTTCCTTGGTATGGATTGTAATTTTTTTGTTGGTGTCTTGGCATCTGGTTTACTATATGTATTTTTCTGGGCAGTTTCCCTTTTTACTTTAGGGCTTTTTTGCCCTTTCCCCTATTGTGGTTGTGTAGTAGGAGACAAGGATATATTTGGTACTATAAGCTTTGGAGGCTGATGCTGCCTGCTTTGCCCCAAGAACCAATGAAGCTTCTCCCACCTTTCTCCTGTGCCAGGGGTAGGGATGGAGCTGCAGCTGTGTGTAGTAATTCAAGGCATGCAGGATGCAGGCCAAGATCATTCTTAGTTGCCTGGAGAGACTGATGAAGCTTCATATCCCTTTCTCCCCTGCCTGGGGCAGGGGAACTGCAAGTGTGGGCAGCAAACTAAGCTATGTGGATCAAAACTGACCACAGTTTCCCAGGTAGATTGATGTAGTACTGGCCCCCTTCCTCACTGCCAGGGGTGAGGATGAACCCTCGGGAGTGCCCAAAAATCTAATCCATGTTGGCCAAAATCACTTGCAGTTGCCCTGAGACACTGAGGGAGTAGTTTTGCTTCTGTTCTTTAAGGGTTGGGGGTGGAGCCACAGGCACCAACAGTCCAGTCTGTGTGTGTCTGCTGTTGCCCGGAAAGGCTGAGGAAACACAGCTCTCCTCCTATCCTACTGGGGGGTGGGAATGGAGCCACAGGTGTACAACTACTCATTATGTGTGGGCTGAAAGCACCTGCAGTTTCCCAGAGACCTGAGGAAACACAGCTTCCCTCTTGGCCTGTCAGGGTGGGGGTGGAGCCACAGGTGCCCAGTAGGCCAGTTTGTGCAGGCCAAAAGTGCCTGCAGTTGCCCAGAGAGGCTGAGGAAACACTACCCCCCTCCTAACCTATAGAGTATCCAGTCTATGCAGGCTGAAAGTGCCTGCAGTTGCCTGGAGAGGCTGGTGCAGGTCCCCCCAGCTTCCTCCCCACCAGAGGTAGGCCTGGAGTCTAGGCTTAGTGCTGCAATCCCATCTTGGTGGAGAGAAGCTGGTCCCTTACTGTCACTGTGGTTTTCAATCAGCCTGGCTTCCCCTCATGCTGGAGACAGAGTTAAAATGGTGGCTACCAGCCTCTCCCTGACTTGGACAGATTCAAACTTTAAATGTTCTTAGGATTATACTTTAGCCAGCTGAATTTACTAATCAGTAGCTGAAGCTCATCCCCAACCATCTCTTCCTTCCCCATTTTTGAGAAATGGAGCTTCCAACTCCAGCCACGGAATAGCTCTCAAGGTGGCTTGTGCCACCAGTGGAGGATGGACACTGGCCTCCATAGCATGGAGTGATCTATTCATGAATCTTCTCTGCAGATGGGAAGTCTCCTCCTTCCATTCTTTCAAGGATGTTGCAGGATGCTTTTCTGGTCTCCTGTGTCCCCCAAACAGGTACTTTAGATAACTCTGGGGGATTACTAACTGCCCTGTAGGACAAGCTGGCTCTTGGAGCTCCTTATTCTGCTGCCATCTTGCCCCTCTTTCTCATATTATCTTGAAACTGAAGTGCTCACTTATCTTTGCTAGTGAGGCCTCATGTCCTTGTTAAGGGCTAGCACCTCCTTCTTAGTTGAGACGATGCAAAGACCTTGTTCCCACAATACGGTAAGTGTTCCCCTCAGGATCTCCCTCCCCCCCACCTCTTCTCCTGGCCACCAGGCCAATAAGGAGGGTGTAGCCACCACATAACACAGCTGGTGACATTCTGAACTAGCTATGGGCTGAATGGGACCATCTGGTGGCGGAGCTGCATGGCCCAGAAAACATGTACTGGGAAAGAGCATATGGAACTGCATTTTGGGGGGCTGGATCAAGGGGAGTGGGATGTCAAATTGAAGAAGTGAGAGCTTATCGATTTGGGAACATTCTCCTAGGATATGGACTCTAACATACCAGCAAGAGACAGTGCTAACACACTGCTGAGGTAGCTTTTAGAGCTTGGAAAAAGTGATGGCCATGTTAGGTGAAGAAGAAATGCCAGAACTGCCATGGAAGGCAATGGAAGAAGGCCTTTGGGAAGTGGGCATCTAGAGAGCATAGACTAAGCATGGCTGGAGACTCCACCAACTGACTATTTGCCATACGAAGGCCCAGAATACCTTCCATTTTCATAAGCAATCAGGAGTGTGCTGGTGAGATGGACACCAGCATCACTGAGAGTTCAGTAGTGGCTCTCTTAGGGCTCATGGTAGGAAATGCCATTGCAGAATTGGGCTCATGGATATCAATAGGTGTGATGGAGGCCAGGTTGTTGTGCTCAACCATGAAAAGAGATGGGTGCAATTATCGCCATGAACATCAAAGTTGGAGTGGCAGCCAGGGAAGGCTCACATACAGGGAGCTATGGACATGGTTAACAAGCATGATGTCCCTAGGGGCAAGAGAGTTGGGAAGTGAATAGGGACATTATTTAATTTAATTATATTAATTATATTATTTAATTAAATTATTTAATTTATACAACCAGAAGAAATCAAGGATGGGTGATTAGGAGGCAGAAGGCAGTTGCTCCAATAAATAAATCATGAGCCCTTGTTCAATTTCCAAACCAAAGCCAGTTTTCTAACACGGAATCCACTGACCATAGGAAAGTCCAGGTCTTTGGAGGAAGGACCTTGCCATACCATGGCAAGTGTAAATGGCAATAATTCAGCCAATTCTTCCCCAAGGA
Source organism: Chaetophractus vellerosus (assembly GCA_004027955.1). Classification (NCBI taxonomy): domain Eukaryota; kingdom Metazoa; phylum Chordata; class Mammalia; order Cingulata; family Chlamyphoridae; genus Chaetophractus; species Chaetophractus vellerosus. Next base: position 2,905 of record PVKH010005456.1, on the reverse strand, counting down.
GACCTAAGGTCACTTAGGTAAACATAAACAAGGGAAAAGGGTTTGGTAGGGAGCCTCCAAGATGATTCTTGCCTTCTGGTCTTCATACCTGTGTGTTAGGTCCCATATAGGGAGTGTTGGAGAGTTACGTCCTAAGCTAGGCCAAAAAGACCTTGTAATCTCTGTCTTGCCACCTACTGAAGGATCACAAACCTTGAGGAAAGCCAACTGCCATGCCATGAGGAGACTTAAACCACCCTATGGAGAGGTCCATGTGGCAAGGAACTAAGGCCTCCTGCCAACAGCCAGCATGCTCTTCCCAGCCGTGCATCTTGGAATTGGATCTTCTGGTCTGCCAAGACTTTGGTTGACTATAGCCCCAACCAATATCTTGACTGCCACCTCATAAGAGATTCTGAGGCAGGACCACCCAGCTAAGTCATGGCCAAATTCCCGACACAAAGAAACTCTTTAAGTTAATAAATGCTTATTGTTTTTAGCCACCAAGTTTTAGGGTAATTTTTTACACAGCAATAGCTAACTAATATAGGGAGACTACCAAACTTCAGTAACTCTTTAGGTCTGAATTGCTATTCAGTCTGAAGGCATCATCATGGGCCCCTGTTAGAGTGGGGACAAATAGTGATAAGTTCACAGTGGGTCCACTGGGACCATGGACTCATGTGGAGATTATATCCCCAGTTTGCAAATGTATAAGTGGAATGGACCTACTTGGTAGCTGCCACACTCCTATATTGGTTTGTGGAGTAAGAACCATCGTAGTGGAGAAGGCCAAGTGGAAGCCACTGAAACTCAAAGACAATCACACATCCTAAGGAGAACCCTGGAGATTAGGGTCACCCTTAGAACTCAAAAGATGCTGATATACTGGTCCCCAACATATCTCCATTTAATCCACCAGCCCGGCCCCTGCAAAAACTGCTAAATCCTGGAGGATAGTAGCGGACTATTGCTAACTCAATCAGCAGTAGCCCCAACTATAGTAGCCCCAACTACAGTGTCTGAGATGGTTAATTTTACTAAAACAGATGAACACAGCCTCAAGGACATGGTATGTGGCCATTGATCTGGTGAACAGGTCCTTTTCCATCACCACCAGGAAGGAGAAAAGAAACAGCTTGCATTCATTTAGAACAGTCAGTAATCTAAGTCTGCAGTCTTCTCCGGGGCTGTGTCAATGCTCCTTTAACTCTCCTGCCCTCTGTCATAAATAGTTTGAAGAGATCAGAACCAGGGGACATCCCACAGAACAACACTCCAATCTACTACATCAATTTCTTGTGCCAATCAAGCTGGATGAGCAAGAAGCAGTAAGCGCTCTGGAGGCCTTGGGAAGACACATGCGCCCGAGATAGTGGGAGATAAACCCTATGGTGTCTCGGGGCCTGCCACATCAGTTTTAGGAGTTTCCTGGTCTGAGGCACGCGGCGGAGGGTAAGCAGAGGGCGCCTGCTTCTTCTTCTTGTCTGCATCTGTCTATCCTTCTGTCCAGGGCAGCCTTCTGCAATCAGCCTACCTGTGACTGGCCAGTGCACTCAACTTCTTCTCACTGCATGTCCATCCAAGTGGCCACATTTTTGAGTTGCCCCACTGTGTGTCCTTACTCTCTAGGTCCCAGTGCAGACCAGTCACCAGCTAGAGATGGACAGGAGTTAACAGCCAGCTGGAATCCATAAATTTCAGCCATCAGCGTTGATGATAACCTTTCCCTTAATGTCACAATACAAATGTGGAGTTAGTCGTGCAGGTTTATCTCTGTGGCATGCACCTGATTTTTTTCGAATGTGCCTTTATAGTGTGTGCTTTCTCCAGCAGGCTGCAGGTGAGTCATGTTTCTTTTTCCTGCCTTCTCCTTTATTCTGGCTCCCGCTTCTGCAATGGGAGACCCTGTGAATTACAAATTCATCCAACCACAACAAATGTGTAGTAAGTCCTTCCTCTATGCCAGCCACAGAACAGTTCAGAAGAATCCCTGCATTCTAGTGAGGGAGACAGACAAGAGAAGAAAAAAGAGAGTAAAATATGTAATTTCTCAGGTGGTGTTAAGTGCCGTGAAGAAAAGTGAAGCAGGGAAGGGGAATAGGGAGTTGGGGGAAGGCGTAGTCAGGGGTGATTTGCATCTTAATTGAGACCTGAAGAGGGTGAGGGCGCCAGTTCTGGAGATATTTGGGAGAAAGATATTTCAGGGGCCTAGCCTGTGTGAGGAGCAACTCGGGGGCTGCATGGCTGGGGTGGCGTCACTAGGAGGTGAGGTCAGAGAAGTGATGGGACGGGGAGGGGCGCAGTCTGGGCAGGTGGAATTCAGGTGGTGAAGGGCCTTGTGGGCCTGGTGGTGTTGGTGCTGATGATGTCAGAGGGGAAGCCACTTCCAAATGAGAAATGCATGCAAGGGGAAAGGTTCAAAGGACTTTGTGTGATGGCGGATGTCTATAGGATATTTTGAATTTCATTCCTTCTCAATGGTCCATAGCTGGGATTTTGAGCAAGGGGCCAAACTTCAAGGTGTGGAGTCCAAAAGCTCTGTTCCCCTCTGGCTGGGAAGTGGGGACACTTTTTTTTTCTAACTGAAAAAACCAGTATATTTGGCTCCTGGGGACTGATGGAGGTACGGCCACGATATAAGTCCAGCTCTCCTGCTGCAGCCATCAGTATCTTGTTTGAAATACGTTCCTTTCTCTTCCTGAACACCAGCTCGGTGCTGCTGGGAGGCAGTCGCAGAAGGCAGGCCTGGTACCACCGTCCACCCTCCATCGCTCTCGACAAGCACACAAAGCCTAGCAACTCCCTCCTCTCCTGCACAGGCAGATCCAGAGTTGGGATGAAGCTCCACTTTGCTGTGGCTTAGTGCCTACAAGATGGCGGGCATGCACAGCTGGTGGGGAACAAAGTCCCTGGCTTCATGGTC
>PVKH010005455.1:0-22090 GCA_004027955.1 Chaetophractus vellerosus | reverse complement strand
GCCATTTTGTATGATCATGTATCATTCAGGAACTGTAAAGATGAGAGGGTTGTCTATGGCCTGAACTGTGATCTATGTCTGATGGCAAAGCCCCAAAATGTGCGTAACTATTAGAGGCGTTATGCCACACTTAGGGATGTGCATGTGGGGGGTTGTGGGAGGGGTGGGGGGTGGCATATGGGTACTCCTGGAATCTCTGGTAACATTCATGTAATCAATGTATCCTAAAAATGTATATAGATATATAAAAAATTAATTAAAAAAAAAAGATGTTATTAGTTAAGATGAGACCACACTTGATTAGGTTGCATCCAAGTCTGGCCGGACTGGTGTCCTTGTAAGGAGAGGCAGTTTGGATACAGTCACTAGGAGACAGAGACAGAGGAGAGTGCATGTGACAACTGAGGATCAGTGTGTAAGGATTGCTGGCAAATTACTAGAAGCTAGAAAGAGGCAAGCAAGGATTTTCCCCCATGGATTTTCCTCCAAAATATGAGACAATAAATTTCTCGTGTTTCAAGGCATTCAGTTTGTGGTACTTTGCAATGGTAGTCCGTGGAGACAAAGACATTGATGGTGGAACTTAGGGGTTTATTCGTCCACAATGACAGTGTAATCAGAAAGTGAGTGATGGGTTATGAAACTGTGGTGGCCTCTTGACCCTTAGGGGATGCTAAGACTTTTCCACTTTTACCACTTTCACCACCATCCTGAAGAGTGAGGTAAGCTGAAGAAAATAAAATGTAACCATATGGATCACTTAGACTAGGAAAGAGCAAAGTCTAGCTGTTGGGGACAGGTGGGGATCTCTGGTGATTACTGTACCCTCAGCGTTCAAAAGGTTTTAGGCAAGGGGTTCTGTGGCAAGCATTACTTCAGAAGGTGATTGAATCTCAGTGACGTTCTCCACCTGGCACCTTACTGTTGCAGCAAATGAACTCAGTCTGGGTCTGGAATTTCAAGGCCAGGCCCATGCATAGCCTGTTAAAGATGACTTAAAAGCAGGCGCTGCTTGCATCTTCTGAGTTTAGGGGACTGCCAGAAGGCCAGAGGCACAGATGTAGAAACATCAGAAGAGTTTTATCCTCTAGAAAAAGAAAATGAATGCCCCGTCTTTGCCCTTCTGTTTATTTGACCCCATTAAATGATGAAACAATGGATTTTCATCATCAGAAGGCTGATTCCATAAAAAAGGAGAGAGGGAGCAGTGGCCACTTCTCTTCTTAAGGCATCAGTCATCCTTCCTGCCAGGAGCTCATAAGCAGGTGTGAGGGTTATAGGATTTCTCAGAGAAGGCTCAAATGGAGCTACTCACCAGCTTTGTTGCAGAGGCAGGAAGGGAGTAGTAGGGGAACCCTGTCAGCAGCAGCCACAGGACAAGATTTTTGACAAAATCTGGTAAAGGAAGGTTGCATTAACTACTTTTGTTGGTGTTTTCTCCCATTGCACCATGCCAGAGGATGGGGCCTCCCTTGCTTTCCTCTCCAGAAACCCCATTGAGAGGAGAGATTATTTCCCCCGCGATAGCTTTCTTCTAGGTCACTGGCCATCTCCTTTCATTTGCACGTGTGTTTATGTGTTTCACGGTTGTGGTTACTGTCAATGAGGACACTAGGAGGGTGTGTATTTGGCAAACTTGAAATTTCTTAGATATTTGCCTAAGTTAAAACACTGGAATAGCTTTGTTGCCATGTTGTTTTGGTCTCATCCATCCCAGATCTAAGTTTTCTCTTGACATTTTCTCTCCATGGCACTGCAGCTGGGAGATCCTGGCATAATGAGGGCAAGAAAGCAAAGGCCAGTTTTGGGAGTTGGACAGAATGGAGTTCTGCTCCCCAGCTCAGACTCTTACTGGCTAACCTTTCCTGAACCCAGCTGTGTCAAAGCAAATGTGTTGTTTCAATCTAAGTATTCAGTAAATGAAACTGTTATTATTTATTCTCTTATCACCCCCCACCCCAAGAATTTCTCAACACCAAATCCCATCCCGGCATCCACACAGCTGAAAAATAGCAGCCTCTACATTCAGCTTTAAATTTTAAAAAATAACCTTTTCTCTTTTCATATCTTTAAAAATATCAGAAGTTAGAAATCATTATGATCAATCATCATCATTATCATCATTGCGACTACCATTATTTCACATATGAGAAAGGGTAATGTCAGAGAAGAAGTGACCCAGCCCACAATACAAATCCAAGCCACTCTAGGCTCTCTTCATTTGGTAATGATGCTAAGAAAAGATTAGTTACATCAGTGGAACATTTCATTTCTGCCCAAGTTGCAATGGTAACTCAAGGGTAACACCACCCATTCCCTTTTCTCCCCTCCCATGATTCTTCACTTATAATGCCCAGTTAGGCTCCAGGCTTCTCTCTAGGTTTGGATCGACCGTGACAGGCCCCTGGATGGTACAAGTACCTTCGGCGCTCCTCCTCTCCTTGCAAGGAATTGTGAGCAAGTAAAAAAGGAGATCAAGAAGGCTTATTCAGCTCAGGGAAAGTCCTCAGCCCCTCTGTGCCTGGAAGCCATCCAGGCTGTCCACCTCCTTTGCCTCTGTAATGCTGCTTTATCATTCTCAGTTGAGTTATAAAGTGAAATAAACACAGATTTAAGGGGTTTGGTGGATCTATGGATAATTATTTTTTCCTAGTTTCCTGTTTAGGATTTGAAGTCTGAAAAGAGCTTCAGCAATCTTAGAGTCCTTTTAAAAATTGCAAAGATGGATGGAATAAGTATTGCTAGAATTGGTGGCTTTATTTTAAGACAATAAGAACTTAGAGTAACTCAAAGTGAGTTTTGTGTCTTTTTCTAAGTTCAATCCTTCATGTGGATAGAGATGGGATTTGGGAAGGTATAGAGGTGACATATCATTGCATCCATTTTACACTTGTGAAAGCTGGTTTGTCTTTTCTCCACAGCATCAGAACTAAAATCCTGTTGTTGTTTCTTTGGATTATTTTACCTCTCTACCTCATTCATTTATTCTTTCATTTCTTTCATTAATATATTTATTCATTAATTATTTTGAGCCCCTGCATTAATATTAATATAATTAATAGTAACAATTAATATTAGTAAGCATGATACATAATAGTAACAAATAATATTAATAATGAATAGTAACTTGCTCAGATGAGCTTAAAGGGGGTACTAATTGGAAAGGACACAGATCTACCAGAATCTGAGGAAAAGCTGAAGAGGAAGGTTCCAGGAAAAGGACGAACAATGGCAACTCCGGGGGCTGCAGTAGAAGTTGCTCAGAGACTTTTATTCCAAGGCCCTACCATGGATGTTACTCAAACTCTGCATGCAAATGCCAAATGCCTAAGAGAGAGCCTCTGGTTATCACAGTTTTGTTCACCTGCCCATACCTCTTCCAATCAACTGTGCCCAGAGGCGCAGAGGCAAAAAGCTGCTGTCTACTCAGCACACTGCCTGACAACAGGTGGGTCAGGCAATTGACCAATATTCCTGCTTCATTACATCTTTTTGCCTGCCTGGTCCATTCACACTATTTTCCCTTTATGTCAGAGATACCCCAGCATGTCATGATCCAGCTGTCACACAGGCAACTGGTGATATGTTTATTTCTAACATCTGACGCCTTGGTTGCTCTGTCTATATAAGCTTCTACTAATCTTCCAGCTAACGCCTGTGAGCATCATCTTATCATCACCATTACTATTTATTAAGCATCCACCAGATGCTAGGAATTGGGCTTGTTGTATTATATATATTTTCTTATTCAGTCTTTACAGCAACTTAAGAGATGGATATTATTTAAAGAATAGCTAAAGGCTTATTCAGATAGGTTAATATTGTGTCCAATATTATAGCTAGGAAACAATAGAATCAATGTACATAGGGCTTTCAGAATGTTTCCTTTATAATATTTTGCCTTTTACTCATGGAATGAAAACACCTTCCCCCAGGAAAACTAGAAATATGAATCAAGGATAAAGCTACTTAATAAGATCAGGCTTTCTAGTATCCCTGTGGTGAACCATATTTTCCATTTTAAAAAAAAAAGGACTACTCTACATCTCTGATAAGGCTCCATATCTTGAAGGGCCAGCCAGCCACATGATAGCAGTTTAAATGCATTGGGCTCCTTCATTTTGTAGGGGACAATTAGTTGTCTTTACCTAGGACAAGACCAAGAACAGCCTAAGGTAAAAGAAGGGAAGTCACAGAGGAACAAACAAACCCCAAATTTTGTAACTCTCTCTCCAATGCTCTTTCTATCTCTGGTAATATTTTCTAGGTGGAATTAAATGCAATGATGAGCAGAGTGCTGTATTCCCAGATTGGCCAATAGGTCATTTTATCCATCCAATAACTATGATGTAAGTGTTATTCTAATAGAATTTTATTTATAAAATAAATAAATAATCCAAGAGATCACTCAATTTGCCTAAGTCCAGAGTAAAAATATCAAGTGTAGAACTACCTGACTCCTAATGTATGATCTTTCCACTCTTCCATATTGTATCTAGTTTAATAAATTTATTAATTGAAGAAGTAAAACAATTTAGAATAAAAATTCCAGTATATCCCAGCATTTTGTGCTGCTCTGTGTTAACTTTTCTTAGTTATTGAAAGCTGCAGTCTCTTAATGAGTTTAGACATTACCAACTCACCGTCCCCCAAAATAGAATCAGTCTGTGTCATTAAGTGTATCGTGTATTCACATCTGAGGTTTCAGAAAGGAATTAATTCTGCATCTGTACATTCACATCTTGGGCTTCATTGTGGTCTTGGCTGGGATTTACTTTAATATACAATGAAGTAGGAATTCTGCATGAATTGTGAAGCTCTTAAATTATTATATGTCTCTGGAAAGCAATGAGCCCGCTAGGTATTGTGCTTATATGAGATTACTCAGTTGCTTCTCCAGTGCCCAGATTCTCTTCACTGTGAAAACAAGCTTTGAAAAATCCTTATTTTGACAGCATCTCTGGAAGCACTTTAAACCTCAAGTCACTTCCAGGCTTTGGACTTCTTTATTCAGCCACATTCTTCTTTTGAACAATACGGCTTAGAAATTTGTTTGGTAATGGGGAAAAGGCCTTGGTTTGTTTTACTGTCAAATTCCAATCGCTTTGTGAGTGATTGTAAAATGTAGAGCTAGTGTCTGTAATGCAATTGCCTTGGCATAATACAAAGTGCTCATTGTCGCCTCCTGAGAAAAACATTGCATAGCTGTTAAAAAGGACTCTGCTTATCCGTCTGCAATGTTCAGCCAGATCTTTAAAGATTCATCTTCAGCCTGTGACATCCATATGTTTGATTGCCACCAAACTTCTGCATTTCCTCAGCTGGGAGATGGAGCAAGTACTCTCAGGAACTTGTTTTACTTTTCCTATTCCCCCTCAAAAGAGCCCCTGCCATTTCCCCCCACCCATATTTCCCCATAGTCACATTGTGTCTCCCTTATTATAGGCTCTGATGAGGATGTCATTTGATAGTAAATAAAATATTTAAGAATTTAATTAAATAAAGCACAGTATGAATTGTCCAAAAAGGATGAATTATAAAATGAGCTTTAATCATGCACCTGTGTTTTGGAAGAAAATTTCACATTTCTTTGCAAAAGACTAACCATTATGGTCTGTATGATGTTACCCCAATTTGAAGAGAACCATGTTGAATCAGTTCAGTTGTTATTATTTGTTGATGCTCCAGCCAGGTTTTGTTTGTTATTGTTTAAATGGGAGTACCGAAGGACAAATTAGGCTTTCCTAAAAAATGTGAAGATATAGTTTTCATAGTTCTTTGGGATATGATGATATAGAGAAACTTAGAGGCAGAAGGGACCTTGAGTGACACCCCCCCCCCTTCCACTGAAGACAGGCTAAGGGACTTGCCTCTTGTGTTCCTAAAATTGTATCTTCTGGAAACCTGGGGCCTCTTGACTATAGCAGAGGTTTTGAGGGCTACGTGCTGCTCTAAACTCTCAACAAGAGAAGGTATTACTATTGAGAGATGAGCACACAGTTTCAAAAGCTATGCCCTGGAGCTTTTGAAAATTTGCATGCCCTGAAGTTTGCATCAGGTATATCATCATTGTCTTAATAAGCTTCAAAGCAAGTCTCATTAACCATTGATTCTACTATTTTTTTTTTCAGGAAATGGAATATATATTAGATCCCCAAATATTTTTGGAAGCTGTTCTTTTAGATAGATTCACAAAATCTTTTGAATAATTTGAATTTATGCTTTTGGCTCAGTTACTTGGTTTATTATGAAACAGGAAGTTAAGTGACAAATACATAAAAGAATGCATTTCTGTACTTCTGTTTACCTTTCACATGAAGAGGCCAAAGAATGCATTTGTTTATGTATTATCTGTGACTCAATTGTAGATTATTATTGACCATTAATAGATGAAATTACATTTCAATTTTCCAAGTCCTATTTTTACACGGGAAAAGCCAATATATTCTACCCCCCCCCCGTCATCTCTCTCTATACCATGTACATGAACACATGCACACACACAGACACATTCACACACACTATCACGAGTGATCATTACACAAACCGTGGCTTACAAACTATGGAATCTTGATTTAACTCAGGATTTTTTTTGACAAAGAGTGTGTATCTTGTTCATTTAGAACCTTTTTTTCCTACTGTGAACATTCAATTAGCCTTAGGCAATACTCCTCATATTTTTAGATGTATACATTTAATACATTCTCTTAGAAAAATATAGGAGGACATCATATTCATCCAATCCTTGGCAGCACCTTTCCTATGTCATGCCCTTAATAGCAGAGCTAGAGGCCACATGCTAGAACTGTAGCAAGTCTGAACCCTTAATAAGACCCCTTTCCAGTCCGTCTCCACAAATGGTTCCTGTTAGAGTGCCCAAATGTGACCCTATTCTCTTCACTTGTTATTTGAAACATACAGGTTCTTTTTGTGAAGAAGAAAAAGGCTTCACTTAGAATAGTTCTGATTCCCTCTTAAGGCTACAGGTAGGTTAGGAATCTTCTGAGGATGTGTCAGATTTCCTAGATTTGGTGGGTGACTTGTTTGAAGGATTACTTGGGCTCACAAAAGGCTCATGAACACTACTTAGCTTTCTTAAGAGAATGAAAAGAAAAAAGTATGACCCATGACATTTCTTGTACTTTAAGTGTTTGTATCTTATCCATGAAGGTTGTTAATTAAAAAGCATATTTGCTGAAATGGGATTGGATTAATGATATAAGAAAATTTACAAACTGACAATTGAAATAGAATCAATCAAAAGTCTAATGGAATAAAAACTACAACAAAACCAAGAGTCTAGTTTGCAACATATGAAGTCATAAGATTCACAGTCCTTCAAGATTTTACCTCGTAGCATGTTGCTTTAGACTTAGATATTCTCCTATTGAAATATACTCACAAAAATTCCCAGTTTCGGGGTCGGCTGTATAGCCCAGTTGGTAGGGTGCCAGTTTACCACATGGGAGGCCCCAGGTTCGGTCCCCGGGCCTCCTCGAACGGGCAGACCACCTCAAGAAGGGAAGCCAACATGGGCGGGGCACGGTGCTGCAGGCAAAGGCAAGCCCCCGCGGGCGGGCAAAAAGGCAAGCCCCTGCGAGCAAGGGCGAGCCCCCACGAGCAGGTGGGCCGCGGCGCCGGTGAGCTGGCTCGGCAGGTCGCCCAGCAGGGAGAGACAAGCAGACACAGAGGAACGCAGAGAAAAAAAAAATGAACACAGCAAGAACAAGCAAAAGAGGGGGGGATGTATAATAAATAAAAATAAGTCTTAAAAAAAAAATACCAGTTTCCCTCAGTGATGGTGTGAATGAGCCAGAGGAGAAAACCTCCACCACGTTCATGGTGTTACGTTTCCTTTAACAATATTAATCGTTCTTCAAATATTCAAGCATCGGAGTCCCACAGGCCCCTTCTCACCTCAGAAAATCCAGCTCTTGGAGTTTAGTAGCCTTATTTGTAAAATGCTATTTCCCTGTATAGTAAATAACTTTGGGCCTTTGAAAAGACCCGTGTAAAACTTAAATAATTTTAAAAACATCAGTCTAAAAAAAAATTTAAATGTTAAAAAAAAAAACCTGCTCTTAAAGAGTAGTGAAAAGAAAGTTGCTAACATTTGCGGCTATTTCACATCCACCCCAGAGCCCCCCAGGCAGCCAAGGCCCTGTTCTGACAGCTGGGAAGCAGTGCTTTGACAACAGGAAAATCTTTGCTCTGAGAGCTTCTGGAAGTGCAGGTGTGATTAAAAAACAAACAAACCCTGAAATTAAAATGAAGGAAAACTGTGTAATTCCACAACAAATTGGACCATTTGGAAATGGCGCCGTCGCTTCAAACACGCCAAATGGGGAAGTGCCGCTGTCTCTTTGTGGGATCTCTTTTTATCGGTTCGAAACTGATTTTCTTTCTTCACAGACATAGAAACAGAGCATTTTGCATGTTGTGTTTCTGTGAGTTGAAAGACAGCAAGAGGATTTTTCTAGCACCTCCCCACTGGTTCAGGTAGCTCACAGCAATGTTTTGTCTTGTGAGTTGTTCTCTGTGGTTTTCTAGCTCTGGTTAATAACCCATGACCTGGACGGCCACAAAAAAGGCCAACGATCTTGCAGCGACTCTTGCTTTGTTGTTTTGATGCTATTCATGTTGTTCCTTGTTGCTCTTTTTTCCCCCTACCTCGCACATACTCTGTTTCTTCTTTCTCTCTTGGCGAATTTGTGTATTTATTAGTGGCTCTAAAATTTTTTTATTTCTAGAAAAAGACTAAGTGGTGGTAGTAGGCAGAGGAAATGTGAAATGTGATTCACTTTTCCTGAATAAGGCCCAATTCAATTGCTACAGATTTCAAAGAGAGAAGGGAGCACTGAAGAGACTAGATTCTCAAATCTTTTCCCATAGGGGGAAGATATAGGCTTGGCGTAGTTGAGAACAGGCCTCCAAATGGCAGGTTTTTTGGGTTATTGCAACAGTGGTTTTGTATGGTGGCAGACATGTCCCAGAATCCACACTCCATTCACATCATATTTAAAAAACAGTCAATTCAACTCTTTCTATTATAGAAAATGTCCACTGAAGAAATGCACGGTTAATTTCATTTGGGGTCAGTCTGTGATTTGGTGATCTGAGATTTGTTTCAGGAAAATTTTCCATAATATATTTTCTTATTTTGGAATGATCCTCTTACTTGGGAAGTAATGATGATATTGGATTCCTGTATAATAGATAAAAGAGGTAGTTTATCGAAGTATTGAGGAGTGGAGCTTTTAGATGAGAGACAGAAACTGACTTATGGCCAAGGTACTTGTAAGCTGTGTGACCAAATTGCTTGACATCTCTGAACCTTTGTTTCCTCATCTAAAAATGGGGATACCGTGAATATGGTTGTGCAGCTTAAATGAGATGATGAATGTAATATATGTAACAGAATATCTCTTAAGTATATTAGCTATATTAAAGAAAAAAGAAAGGAGTAGAGGGAAGGCTCAAAGTAGGGATTGAATACCTGGAAACCAAAGGTGCCTTTTGAGTTTCCTATAAGATTTTATTTGAAATATATTATCAGTCACTATCCTCAGGTTGCAATTAATTTAGAAGATTGAATATAATCTTTACAATTTTAATAATTGAATTTTTTTAAAGAAAACTTAAAAAAAAAAATTATTTGTTTATCCCTCCTTGCCGCTTGTGCTGTCTGTTCTCTCTGTTTGTTTGCTGTGCGTTTTCCTCTGTGTCTGCTTGTCTCCCCTTTGTTGCATCATCTTGTTGCTCCAGCTCTCCACCGGCACGAGCTGTCAGCTCTCCATGCATGCTCGCCAGCTTGCCCTCACCAGGAGGCCCGGGGAACCAAACCCAGGGTCTCCCATATGGTAGACGGGAGCCCAACCACTTGAACCACATCCACTTCCCAATAACTGAATTTTAAGGATGAATAAAGTACAGACCTTGTAGAAATTTGCTTTTCTAATTATCAGAGCAGTGGGGCAACTTTTAGGTCCTGCATGCAAAGCTTCTGTTGGAAGTGCAGTAACTTATTAGTGTTTTTATCACAGAACTGCTAAAGGCCTTTCACATGGATGACTTGTTATAAGATGATGCACTGTTTGATCTCCAAGTAGATAATCTTGTCAATAAGCATCTTGATATCAGACCACACAGGGACTTGGAGAAGCGTTTGTGGATGTTTTCTCAAAGAGTACATTATCTTTTTGATCTAAGGAAGCAAGTTGTCTTTGTCTGTGAGGAATTATTGGTGTTCGCAGTCCCTTCTGGCCAATGTTGGAATGATTTGGGTTCAAGAGAGATCATCTCATTTTACTAGTTGCTTGTAGATTGCAGAAAGTATCTCAGGGAGGATTTAGTGCTTGAAAACCCAAGATAATGCTCTCACTTGGCAATGGGAAGATGACACACTGCAAAACCACAGTATGGTTTAATGTCAGCCACTCAGACAAAGCACTTGGGTTTTTGTCATTCATTGGAAGACTTTGAGGGAGCAAATAAAATACATTAGAAGCAGCTTGTTCAAAATGGTTCTAAAAATGGAAAAGGACCCAAATGTTTATTGCAGCAATTTTATTGCTGGGAAACATGGGCTTTATGACCAGAGTGTTTGTAATATGTTCGGTTGGATCTCTGAGGAATTTCAGACTGGTGAGAATTATTTTTATTGCATGAACATAATTATGTTACAATTTGAGAGCTAAACCTCTCTTTGTTTTTATCATATATTTTATTTTATTAATCTTTGAGACGGTAGAAGCTCATAAGGAATGTTGTAAGCCAGCCAAAAGCAGAAGCTGGGGTCCATCCAAGGTACCTTCATTATTGGCCAGTAAATCCAGGTTTCTGTGTCAGCTTGGAGTTCTTTCTTTGGCTATGTTTATGTGGCATCTGTGCTGACTCCCACCGAGTTGTCAGTCCACCAAGGATCCTGGTCAGGTGGAATGAGTTTTTCACACAGGGCCTTCCTGATTTGTTTCTGGAGATTGCTTTGCCTCAATTTTTTGTTGTCCATTTTCCAGAATTCAGGGCAAAAGTTGTTTAGGAGAGTTAATTAGCTAACATCCCAGCATCTAAGAACCTTTTTCTATCCTGGCTTTTTGTGTTACTCTGGGAAGATGTAGTAAAAATTAATCTTTGTGTACAGTGATTACTGGAACAAGTGGTGACTGCCCACTTCCTTCCTATTCTCTTCAGAAATAAGTGCTAAGATCAGGGAAAGCATCAAAGCCAACCCTCAACTATAACGCAATCATAGAATATTGATGTTAAAAGATACATAGCTCTTAGTTGCTTAACACCAATGGACCCAATTCCAGATAGGATCTGTGTGTTCACACTCATTGAACTTTTCCAGCGAATGGTGAAATTTCTATATTTAGTGGGAAGAATTATTTCCTTCAGAGTCTTCCCTTATGATCCCACCATCATTTTTAATCAACTAACTTCTTCAGTACCTTTTATGTATTTTATGACAGATACAGTAGGTAGGTACAGTGGGATAAAGTGTGGCAACTGACTTCAATGAATTCAATACTAGTTACCGAGAATACTTTACACAAGTACAACCACAATGAAACTGTGCGATAAATGACCCTTCGATCGCTGAGCACCAAATTATTAGGTTAGGGAGGTAGTTGCTTCGGAAGCTCAAAAGAGAGTGATGTCTGTGAGAGGTAAGTTAGTCAAACACAATGGAGGTCCTGAAAGGATGATCTAGTACAAACGTTTAGGTATTTTAAATTTTGAAGACTTGTGTAAACATAGATGGTGGGGGAAAATGCAGAAAGCTGCTTGTTCATAGAAGATTGGGTGCTGAGGCAGTGCTAGGGAACTGGGTAGAATGGGAGAGGTGTGTCCAGACCGAAGGCATTCACAATTTGCTGTCAAAGTCAGGCTCCCCTCCCTTGGAGGAAAAATTACCTTCTCCTTTCTAATATTGTTTTGAATTCTCTGCAAGCTGAGTTAAATCTAGGCTGAACTGAATGAGTACTTTTTATCCCAAACACTAGTACTACACCAGAGTAGAACTCCCTTTTTCTGTCTTTAAGTCATTTGACCCTGTGGTCTCTTTCTCAAAGAAAGTTGAAATTGTTGCAGTGGAAGATTTTACTGATGAATTAATAAAAATAGAACCACTGTCACAAAGCATTTTACAATAGCATTTAATGTTGTACATCACATAGGAAAAAAACCACTGAAATCGATACTACGCTCCCTCTCCTGTGCTAGAACTCTTTACTCACATAAAACTTTATATTGGTAGTAAGTGTTCAAGGAACAGCAGTTCTTTTTAACAGATGGGAACCATGAGTTACCCAGACATTAAATGATGGTTTGGGATTTCAAAGTCAATGGAAAGGATTTTCTTGGTTTCCTAAATTCTCACCCTAATTTTCTCCCTAAATGCATTCCCCTCATCCAAATACCATCTTTTCATCAAAGCCCTTTCTTTTCCTCTTAATATATGTATCAAATAGAGTAGTATTTTCTAGAGGCAGCGAAGCATAATGTTTAGATCAAGGGAGAATCTGGAGTCAGAGAGATCCAAGTTTGAGACTTGGCATTGTGTTTCCCTGTAGCGTGACTTTGATTCAGCTGTTTTCCATTTTTTTACTTCTGTTTCTTCAACTGTAAATGGGTATAATAAATTCTTGTGAGGATTAAATGAGCTATGGTATGTGAAATGCTTAATACAATGCTTGCTATATAATAAATATTAAACACATATCAGCAATTATAAATAACTGACTATATGAAATAAAGACCTATGTATATTTCCCTAAGGTCCATCCTGTACTTGTTTGCATGTAAGCTTCAGAGAATACCACAGTAAAACCATACCTGTTAATCTGTAAATGTGACAATAACTTGTGGTTGATTAGTAGTAGCAGTTTATAAGAATGGTATCATTTTAAAGCAGATCTTTTTAAAATATTTTGAGACTGAATTTGGAAATTATGCCACAGGTAACATTAAATATGTCACCTAATTTGAACAAAATGTTGATAAAATGGTATTTGTTTTTTAGAATGTATTACCTAATTAAATATTTGAAAGTTTTAGAAACTGAAAGATGGCTAAAACACATAGGAGACCTCAGAACCACCATAGCAGAAAACTAACAATATTAGAGGAGGAAATGAAAGAGGAACAAATGAAACTCCAGGTCAAGGGAGACTGACAGAATATATGAAGAAAATGAAGAATGATTGGAAATAGAAAAATAGGACAAGTCTTTCTGAGGATGAGTCATTAGAAGTAACAGATGCAAACAGTCAACAAGCTGTTTTCATCTTGAAAAAGCAAAATAGAGTGTGCATGTCAAATGTGAGCACTGCAATAAAAGGCTTTTCACAAAAGCGTGAAATATCTTGAATAAGTACACTAACTATTCTCATAATGAGTAGAGTATATTCATTCCAGGGTCCTAGACACATACAGTATTGTGAAAACTATGTTCGGTGATATGAGTGGAATAACAGCCAACACCAGAGTGATCAGCAAAATAAAATCCAAGGAACACTTAGGATAGTTCAACTTACCATGATGTTCACCTCAATGAAAGGAAAAATAAAATGTTTCTCTCACAAGTAGCCGCATGTTGTTCACCCAAATGCCCAGTCATTGGGCTCATTAAAGTTGACTCTGAAAACAGAAGAGTGAATTATGCTCAAGTTGAAGTATGTGAAAAAAAACAACTCGCATTTATCTATTAATGAATAGTAAATATTTTGGATGAATGAATTAAAATTTGTGCAGATGTTGCACTGAAGGCTGGGTACAGCTAGTTCTTGTGCTTGTTGGGGTGCTGTGCTTATTGTTTAGAAAACATTGCTATGAGGAATACCAGTGCTACAGGATATTAATAGGCGTTAAATACAAAAAAATTGAAGGTGTCCATAGTCAACTATGTTTGAGAAATGCTGGCATATGCGATATTAAGTATATTTTTTGACTATAGGACTTGGGAGACTTTAATATCCTAGTATCCATTTTGAATCACCAAGAAGGCTGTATGGCCAAGCTTATTTCACTATGGCACAAGTTTTTCAGAGAGTAGCTCATGGTCCTGGTGTTCTACTAAACACAGTGCCAAAAATCTGTCAACAGGCTTTTGCTATTCAGTTTCACTAACTGGACAGCTCTCAGAAGTCCATGATATAGTATAATTTGTAATTTTGTCCAAGGTGGTATTTGAATTTCAGGCACTGTTCAGAAAGTCAGTCCCTGTATTAGTTACTGAGCCCAACTACTCCCTCCATCCTCAATTTTTCTTCCTGGGGGTGTCATACTTGTGAAGTAATCAAGTTTTGTTTCTTTTTTTAAAAAGGGGGAATCAGAAGAAAGTCAGCTGATAGAGCTGCTGAAAATCATAAAAAGAATATGAAGCCCCCTAAGAAAATCTTAGCCAGAAAATAGAAACTTGAGAGATATTAAGGAGTAGAAAATTGAATTCACCTGTGGCGTTTTTGTTTGTTTATTGTTGTTGTTTTTTTGGATGGGAATACATCCACAATGTGATTTGTTTGGAAACAAGAAAGAGTGATTCAAGAAGAGACTTTTCTAAATTTGCCTGCTAGTGCAAACGTTGCTCTCCACTTAACAAAAAAAAACTTTACTGAAAGCTAAAAGTGTAGATAATTTGTGTGTCAACCTATAGGAAGCACATAACTTTAGAGACATATGAATGGAGAAATCTGGGAGCCTGAGGACATGATTCTGTGTTTGTGAATTTGGGGATTTCTGGCAATCTTCATGATTTACCCTGAGGGACAACCTCTCATGTAGGATAAGTTTATCAAGTATTCTGAGCCATACTCTGTGCCAACTACATTTATCCTATTGAAATCAATCATTCCTACTTTACAGGTGAGGAAAGTGAGGTTCAGAGAGGGTAAGGAACTTACACAGATCGCACAAGAATGGGTGTTCAAATAAAGCTGACCTGACTCCCATCTCCCTCCACCACGCCCTGTAATAAGTAAATGTACGCTTTGTAATAAGTAAATGACTTCTTAAATTGGGGCTGAGGAGTCACCATATCTGGTTTGTGCTGTCATAACCTCAAGCCCTGTATTTTAACATACAAAATTCAATATAATCTAATTAGTTATAAAATTGAACTGCTCGGTTGACAAACTTCCCAGTGATTAGTTTGAAGTTTTCTTCCAGGTGAATGTACTTAATAAGGCTACAAATCAGAGAGGCTGACTTTTGTGAATGTAGAACATATCATTTTGAGATAGCTGTGACTTGAATATCTACTGCCTAACAGACGTGGAAAACTCAAATGCAAGTTGCCATTATGAATGAAAACTTCATAGAATGCATCTTCTTTAAATAATATTCAAATCCAGATATTCAAATACTATCTTTAATAATATTAAAATGATATCTTCTCCATGGAACTTTGCTGGTCCCCAAGCTTAGAAGATATGTCAGACCCCTAAATATCCATGGGGCTGCATGGCAGTATGACCGAATGGTAAGCACAGAGTATTTGGAGACAGAATACTGGGAATTAAATCCTCGCTCTTGGGCAAAATAGCTTAACTTCTCTGTGCCTCAGTTTCCTTATCTGTAAATTGCAGGGATACTTTGAATATCTTCCTAATAGGCAGTTTGTGTGTATTTAGTGAGTTCGTACATATAAGGCACTTGGATTGGTGATTGGCTGGTATTATTACTTAAAAAGTTGTTGTTGAATTCATGTCTCAATTCTCAATTAGACTGTAAACTCCTTGAGATCAGTGACATACCTGATTCATCTTTATCTAGCACATTATAGGCACTTGATCCATATTTTTATTGAGTAAGTGTGTTGAATGGATGACTACTGAGATTTTCCTGACAGACTTTTGCTGTATTTTTCATATATTTTTCAAGAACTATAAAATGCTCCTTAGAAAATTAGTTGCATCTCTTTACTCTTTTATTCATGACTTTTCCACCTTGGCTGATCCCATCGCCAGAATCTTTTTCTTCCTTAGGGAAGAATTATGTAAGAATATCCATGCTACATGTAATTGAAGCTGTAGCTCATTGTAATTAAAAGTAATTGAGAAGGTACAGTGAATGGGTTTTAGTAGGAGCACAGAAGGGATCAAGTAGACAACGTGTCTCCGTGCTTTCCTAGCCCATTGAACTGTAGTAACCCCACAGCACTGGGGAATAATGGGCCTTCGTATCAGTGCCATCGAATATTGCTTAGCTCCATTCTAGGGAAGTGACTTTTTAGACAGAGATCTGGTGTGTTCTTTGCTGGCTTTGGATAATAGTGTAGATAGAATAGCATAAAGCACAGGGTTGGGGGTCAGACCGGCATGTGGGTTCTGGGTCAATTATTCAAACTTTCCTAACCTGTTTGCTTGTTTGTTTGTTAGAAATCAATGTTATACTGGATATCTAGAGTTGACTCTCAATAATGCATGTGCTCTTTATATATACACATGCACACGCACACACACATTGTGGAGAGTAAATGAAATAGTACAGATTAAGTAAGCCACCACATACTTTAGCCCTTAGTACGTGCTCAGTCCACGTCTTTAGTGTTATTAGGCATTCCAGCGCATCTGTATGGGTTACTTAACCCATGACAACATTTTCAATTGCTCGCTTCAGATTTAAAAAATTATAGAAACTTTCATTGTGAGAGTTGGTGTGTCAGTTGTTATTAAATTGTTTCTTAGCTCCAAACTCACTCTCAATGCTTTGGGAAGCTGGAGGTGGGCCCCCTGCAAATGGCCTTTCTGCTTTACCAGCTGACTCGTAGCTAGGCTCTTCCAATAGAAGGTGCTAGATGGAGACTGCAAGTTTGGAGGCTTTGCTTTCTCTGGGCTTCCTGTCTTCTTCCTGTTACCATAGGCATTAACCCAGCAATGCTGCTTCTTTCCTGGCTGGAGCGATTCTTTCCTGTAGCTGTAGCTCAGTCAAGTTTGCCATTTTTCCAACACTAGGGAACCAGGCTCATAGTGTCCCCTCAGGAAGGCCAACTGAGACAAGCAGCACTCCTTCCTCAGATGATCTTAGTTTCAGCTCCATGGGCACGCTCTCTAAATATCTAAGTGTTGGTAATTCCAGCCTCTTCCCATTATTTCCCCAGCATTGGAGTAGCTACTTTCTGGAGTTGCTATCTCCGTGATACCAAGTACTCTTTTATATACTTCCACTTACCTATTTAACAATTCTTTGTTTTGTATTCTTTCTCTTCCCATAAGTGAAGTGCTGACTGGAGCCTGACTGATGCATGTGTTAGGGCCATTTTTTTTCCTCTCCTTTTTTTCTTTATTAGAGTAGTTGTAAGTTTACAGAACAATCATGCATAAAATACAGTGTTTCCATGTACCACCCTATTATTAATAACTTGCATTGGTGTGAAACACTTGTTACAATTGATGACGGCACAGTTTTATAATTGTACTGTTAACTATAGTCCATGTTTTAATTTAGGGCTCACTGTGTAGTATAGGTACATGGATTTTTTAAAAATGTTTATTGTGTCACCATATATACAGCTCCATGTTTCCCATTTAATCACATTCAGATATATATTTCAGTGTTGTTAATTACATTTACAATCTTGTGCTACCGTCACCACCATCCATCATTCCAAATAGGAACCCTGTACATATTAAGCTTTAACTTCCCATTCCCAATCTCCACCTCCCTCCCCTGGTAACCTATATTCTAGATTCTGACTCCATGAGTTTCTTTATTCTAATTACCTCAAATCGGTGAGATCATGTAATAGTTGTCCTATCGTGTCTGGCTTATTTCATGAAACATGATGTTGAGCCAGTCATTTGTGATAGTGTCAGAAGCAGCGCCAGTTGGCAAAATGCTAATTGGTGGTGATTTGCTAACTATTACTCTTATATCCAAGGAAAGGGGTTAACAGAGAGGGATGATTTTCCAGGGTTAGGGTGCTCCTATGCTCCTTAAACATAGAAACTATCACATTTATCATCCCAAAACTTAACAACTGTAAGAGGACATTCTCATTTATGTAGCGAGTACTACAGGGGTGAAATGACAGGTGTTCTTGGGAGGCTCCTAGGTTGGCTTCTTAGGGTTTGTATAATCTCTCACAATTGTGTGCAAAGGTCGAGAATATGGGAGCTTGTCTGAGGAGAGATCTTTCATTTCTATAGATTTTCTATGAAGCCCTGACCCATGAAAGCTTAAGAAAAACTGTTGCAGCAGGGTTATTTGGAAAGAAGATATAGCTGGGTTAACAACAACAACAAAAGTCTGAGAATTATTTTTGGAATTGGTATAAATAAAAATAACCACTTAAAAAAAAAGCAGGACATTTCCTGCCTTTGAGGCTGGTGTCGGGGAGGACAACCAGTATCCGCTGCCAAGGTCCACGCTTCCTCTCTTGGCAACATGATTCAGAGCCAGATGGGCTGTGATTCCAACTCGTGCTGGTCATTCCAGTGTGCCAGGCCTTAAACTGGATGTAGCCAAAGCAAATGTTTACATTTTGCTTCTTTGCGTTATTCAGCATTAAGTACCTCACAGATGCCAAATGAAAACTTCCTGGTCACTTGACTCAGGTCAACCACAAGCCTCATGCATGGAACTTTTTTTTTTTTTTTTTAGTCTCTTCTCTTTAAAAAACCATTGGCAGATTTCTCTCTCTATATATATCTATATTGTGGTGGTTGGGAGCCGGATGTACCCCAGAAAAACATGTTCTTAAACATAATCCATTATTGTGGGTGTGAACTCATTTTATTTTATTTTATTTATTTATTTATTTTTAATTTTTAATCAATTCTTTTTTTAGGATACATCAATTACATAAATGTTACACAGAAATTTTAAGGGTGCCCATATGCCCCACCTCCCACACCTTCCACAACCTCCCACATATGCATCCTTCATCAGTATGGTACATCACCTGTAATAGATATACACATCTTGGGGCTCTGCCACCAAGCATGGACCACATGAACCCATTTTATTTTATTTTATTTATTTATTTATTTTTTTTTTTAAAGATTTATTTATTTTATTACATATCTCCCCTTCCCCCCGCTGCGGCAACGCGCCTAGAGTGGTCACTGCGCAGGCGTGGCTTTCCCTGCTTGTGGGTGGTCTCTGCATCTGTTCACGGCCGGCTTTCAGTTCGCGGGTGGCTGGCTGCACTCCATCCGCGGGCAACCTGCCCTGCCCGTGGCGGCTCTTGCCCTGTCCGTGGCAGCTTCTTGCCCTGCCCACGGCGGCTTGCCATTCTCAAGGCGGTCTGCCCGCTAGGAGAGGTCCCCGGGAATCAAACCCGGGGCCTCCCATGTGGTATGCCGGCGCCCTATCCACTGGGCTATCGAGCCGGCCCCATGAACCCATTTTAAATAGGACCTTTTAATGATGTTACTTCAGTTAGGGTGTGGCCCAGAATGGGTCTTTTTTTAAAAAATATTTTTTATTGAAATATATCACTCATACATGAACATACATAAATAATAAGTGTATAGTAAAAGAACTTACAAAATAAACATGCATAACATCACACACGGTTCCCACACATCACCCTCCCACCAACACCTTGCGTTGCTGTGATACATTTGTTACACACTATGCAAGAGCATCATCAAAATATTACTGCTAACTATAGTCCCTATCTTACATTTGGTAGTTTTCCCCTACCTCACCCTATTTCCTTTAAACAAACCAATTTAATTGATACATATTAATAAAGCATACAATTTATCTAACGTGTAAATCAGTGGTATTTGGTATAATCACATAATTGTGCGTTCATCACTTCATCATTATTAAACCGTTTCATTATTTCAATAATAATAATAATAAACAAAAAACAGACAAACCCTGGAGGAGAGAAGAAAGTGGTGTGATGTATTTAAGGTACTGAAAGAAAAAAACTGCCAGCCAAGAATTCTGTACCCGGCAGAGCTGTCTTTCAAAAATGAGGGTGAGTTCAAAATCTTCACAGACAATCAAAAACTGATAGGATATGTTACCAAAAGACCATATTTACTAGAGATACTAAAGGGGTGCTGCAGCCTGAAAGGAAAAAAAAAAACAAGGGTAAGAGATTTGGAAAAGAGTTTAGAAATGAAGATTATTAGGAAGGGTGAACTAAAGGATAAAAAGACAGACAATAGAATGGTATGACAACAGAAAACCCAAGGACAAAATGGATGAAGTAAGTAATGCCTTTACAGTAATTACACTGAATGTTAATGGATTGAACTCCCCAATCTAAAGACAGAGACTGATGGAATGGATAGAAAAGTACAAGCCTATATGTTGTTTACAAGAGACGCACCTCAGATGTAAGGACACAACCAGGTTAAAAGTGAAAGGTTGAAAAAAGGTATTCCATGCAAAGAGTACCAAAAAAGAGCTGGAGTAGACCAGATAAATATAAAGTAACAATATTATAGTATATTATCAATAATTACTCAGTGCAACTAAGAAATTGTTCCTGTGATCAGTATTCTGTAAGTTTCTTCATACAAAATGAATACTTGCTTTTAACTGAGGAGGACTGAAGAAGAGATGTATTTTTGGATACTTCATTTATCTTTAACCCTCTCTTATGCATACTCAATTAAAATAATCTATCTGGATCAATAATACTTTAGCATGACTACTGTTGAAAAAGACTTTGAGTTTTTCTGCCTCATAAAATTATGAGTTGCCATATTGTTATCTGCTATAATTCATTCCAATAAGAAGTGAGGAACTCCCAAATAGGAATTTGATTATCTAGAAAGAATTATGGCCTAAATGAAAATTACCTGACTAAACCAATAATTTATTTCATTCTTAGAGATTATTATGTCCAATAGTTAGAGCTGTAATATAAAAATTAGAATTATGTTATAATAAATTTCTATTATATTAGAATTATTATTTACATTTATAAATGTTTGTTGCTCTATGATGTATTTCTTATAATTGATTATATGAAATCTAACCTGGCCTTGCACTCTCTTTTAAAATTTGTAAGTTCTTTCAATCTATTTTTCTATTTATTTTACAGTTTTACAATAAAGGTCTTTTTAAAAGCTAAAAAAAAAAAAAAAGCCACTGACTATACACTTTGGACAGAATGGGTCTAAATCCTAATCCTGGAGTCCTTTGTATACAGAATGAAACTCAGATAGATAGAGAGGAAAGCCATGGGTGAAAAATGCTGAAAGATAAGGAAACCCAGAAGATAAGAGAGAGGCCAAGAGAAGTTGCCATGTGACAGAGGAACAACCAAGGAAATGAAAACATATAAATGTATAGGAGAACTGCATTTATGTATGTATGTATATATATACATACACACATATGTATACACACATATATAATCCCATGTATATAGGGAGTCTTCAAAACATTCAATCACATAATCATTAAGTAATTTATAATTTTTGTTTTGAGAATTTTGCAGCAGCTCATACAAATAATCATTGCAGGCCATGAAGAATTTTCTCATATTATTGAAGCTCTGTGAGAGTTGCTGAAGAAGATTTAAAAAAAATAAAATAGATTTTAAAAATGATGAGGAGAAAGTAAATTGCGTTTTTTTGACACTCTTATTTTATAGTCACCAAATCTGAACACAATAGGCAGCCTAGGAGAAGATGCTTTAAATGGAGAAGAAGTGATTAAAACTATGTTTTTAAATTTTGCATTTCTGCTCTGTTATTTTTCATTAACTCTCAGGGTGGAGAAAGAGTCAAGTATCAATGTAAAATGGTGCAGCCACTGTGAAAAACAGTTTGGCACTTCCTCAAAAAGTTAAACATAGAATTACCATATGGGGGGCCGGCCGCATAGCCCAGTGGATAGGGCGCTGGTGTATCACATGGGAGGCCCCAGGTTCAGTTCCCGGGGAACTCTCCTAGCGGGCAGACCGCCTTGAGAAGGGCAAGCCGCCATGGGCGGGCAGAGCTGCCGTGGGCAGGGCAAAAAGCTGCCACGGACAGGGCAAAGCCGCCACGGGCAGGGCAGGTCGCCCGCGAACGGAGCGCAGCCAGCCACCCACGAACTGAAGCAGAGCCGGCCGTGAATGGAAGCAGAAGCCGCCCACAAGTGGGGCAAAGCTGCCTGCGCGGTGACTGGTCTC
>PVKH010005454.1:0-12117 GCA_004027955.1 Chaetophractus vellerosus | reverse complement strand
CGCAGGAGCAGGCTTCTCCTGTTTCTGCACTATCTTGGAGAGGTATTCTTGGACCAGGGGCTGGCTGCTGGCAGAAGCACTCTGGCCCCATGCTGCTTTCTCTTTTTAATGGGCATAAGCATAATAGTGAACTTGTTTGAGGAAATAGGTTTTGAGCTTTGGTGACATTTGTTTAATGGAAAAAGCCAGCTGTCTGGCACCTAGACACAATGAGAAAAGCCTCTAGAATACCCAGAGAGTGAGCGAGAGAGAGCTTCACAGTCAAAGACCATCAATCCTGATTTTTTCCACAAGGACATAATGCAAGTAAATTGTGTTTTTTTTTAATTATTATTATTTCAAAGAAATTATATGAATCTACCTATGAAGACCAAACAGTAAAACTGAAATATTATAATGAAGAATACAATATGTGAAATATATAATGTACATGATGTCTTATTTTTAAATATATACTTATTTATATATTAAAAGCATCTGCTCTTAAAGGATGTTTTTTAATAGTGACTCTAACTTTTGGTTGGTTGCTCACAACTTTAATGAGGGAAGAAATTGTTGACCAAGAAAATAAAATTTAAAAAAAGAGTCAAAATCTGGTTTTAATTAACGTAATTATTGTTCTAAAGCTAACAGGAAGATATTAAAGCTGCTAATTTGCATTTACTCATATCACAATACATTCAGCTATTTGTAAGTTCACTAGAATAAAATTCACATATGTGATTTATATGTGATATTGGAACTTATAATGGATGTTTTAATATATGTAGCCACATTTTAATGAGTAAACTGAAAATAACTTGTCCCAAATCCAATAGGTGATGGGTGATAGAGCTAGGATTCAGATCTGCATTTGCTATGTTCTAAAGCCTATGGTTTCTCCTACTAAACAGAATGGGATAGATTTACCTCGCTTCAATACTAAAGTGATACTGCCCTCTGGCCAGGACTGGCTTCCTAGGTCTGAGCACTGTGCAGTCACACAGGGCCTCACATGTGATTTAATGTGCTGCTGTCAACCCATCTTGAACTTCTTAATAATTTTTGAACAAGGAACCCCACATTTTAAATTTACACTGGACCCCACAGATTTTGTAGTGGGTCCTGCTTCTGGAAAAGATTTGGACAGTTCTTCAAACAATCTTTTTTTTGTGTTCTAAGTGTGATAAAACTTACAATAATCAACAAGCAAAATTGTTCCTGGACATCCATGGACTGATATATTTCTTGTTATTTTGATAAAACAGCTTCATTTCTCAGATTATTTTTCTCTTCCTGTGTGAATGGTACTCAAAGTTACTGAGTCCAGATTGTTGTTGAACTGCTGTCCACCCATTGTGATCCCTTCTGGATCCCTTCCCAAAGGAAGGCGCCCAATGGATCTTTCTGTTGCTATCTAGGATGATCCTTCATTTGCCATGAGAAAGTCTCTTAGCAAACCCCAAGGCTTGGAATAAATGTGACTTTCCTGAAGGTATACTTTGACCATTCTTGGGACTTACCATCAAAATAACAAAGCTGTAAAATAGAGAAGGAGGGAAGAGGAAGAGGTAGAGGGAGATATGCTATATCCTTGTCTATAAACTTTGTTTGCTATCTAAAAAGAGTGTATTGCTCTCCCTTTGTGTTCCTATAGCATCTTATATAAATCTCTTTAATTTCCTTTATCACCTGATTGAGGTTTAAATGTGTTTCTTCTCTACTACGTTCCCTAAGTAATGGAACACTGCTTTGTTCATCTTTTTTATTTTTGGATGTCCAAAATTTAGCAAAAAGTTTGGTAAAGTGTTTGTTGAAGTGAAAGGAAACACCAAAATTCCCCTTTTACTAGATAACTTTGGCAATTATATATTTCTATTACCATGATGTGTTTTTCAGCTGAGTTATGTGAAACTATGCAAAATTAAAATTTAATGAATTCCCAAAATGGATGTGTAAGTGTTTCATTACCTAAAATTTCATTATGCAATTAGTTTCTGCCTCTGGGTTTTATTTTCTCAACACGATTTAGCTAATGTCTTAGCTAAGGAGAAAGTAAGCCACTGATTAAATTAATGCCTTAACATAAGATAAAGTGAACTCCTATTAACATAAATCCTTCTTCAATAATATCTGACAAAAACCACTGCTAATTACCCAGCCAATGGCAAATGTACTTGTAGGAAGTAGGATCATGAGGTTCTTTTGCCTCTTTCTTCATTTGATTTTCTTTTGCCTTGAATATGACACTTAAGTATAAAATAAGAGCTTTTCATCAAAGACACGTGAATGAGGCATCCTCCCTGTAAAAGAGGGAGATTTTTCTGGGTTAAAGAATATCCTTTTTTTTTTTTAATTATAAGCAGTTTTATTGAGTTATAATTTACATACAACAAATTGCACATATTTAAATTGTGCAATTTAATAAACTTTCTCATATTTATATACCCCTGACAACATCATCATCCATCACCTCCAGAATTTTCCACATGCCCCATTGTAATCTCTCCTCCTTCCTTTCCCTGCAACCAATGATCCCCTTTCTGTCACTAAAATTAATTTGCATCTTCTAGAATTTTATATAAAAAGAATTGTCCAATCCATTTTTTTCCCTTCAATTCTGTTTGTTTCATATATTTCAGGACCCAAGTTTTAGGTACAAAATGTCTTAACTGTTATATCTTCTTGTTGAATTGACCTTTTTACCAATATATAGTGTTCTTTGTCTCTTGTAAGAGATTTTTTTTTTCAGGTACGACGGCTGGGGATTGAACCCAGGACCTCGTATGTGGGAAGCTGGCTGTTCAACCACTAAGCTACATCAGCTAACCTGAGTTGGATTTTTCATTTGTTTGTTTGATATAT
The DNA here is from genome assembly GCA_004027955.1 of Chaetophractus vellerosus. Lineage (NCBI taxonomy): Eukaryota > Metazoa > Chordata > Mammalia > Cingulata > Chlamyphoridae > Chaetophractus > Chaetophractus vellerosus. Next base: position 9,273 of record PVKH010005454.1, on the reverse strand, counting down.
GTTTTGTTTTCAGGAGGTACTGGGCATTGAACCCAGGACCTCATATGTGGGCAGCAGGCACTCGACAACTTGAGCCACATTCAGTCCCAGAAGAGCCAGCAATCAAACCAGATACCTCAGATATGCAAGGAGGAATTCCTCCACTGAGCTAAACTGTCTCCAAGAGTTTTTGATTTAAGGTCTATTTGCTGGATCTTAGTTTAGCTACCTAAGCTCTCTTTATTATTTGCCTGGAATATTTTTTTCAATCCTTTAATTTTCAACCTGTTTGTATCTTTGGATCTAAGATGTGTTCCTTGTAAACAGCATATAATTGGATCATACTTCTTTATCCATTTTGCCCAAATTTGCCTTTTGATTGGAGAATTGAATCCATTTACATTTAAGGTAATTACTGATATGACAAGGATTACATTTACTATTTTTCCAATTGATTTTTTTATGTCATAACTCTTTTTTCCTCCTTTCCTTACTTTTTGTCTACATGATCCTTTGTAATAGACATTTTGAATCACTTCTCACGTGTTTTGTGAAGATTTTAGAGATATTTTCTTTGTGGTTACCATGAGAATTACATTTAACATCATAAATCTATTACACTTTAATTTTTATTGATACCAACTTAACTTTAATAGGCTGCCAATTCTGTTCCTATATCTTTCGGTTCCTCCTCTTTATGTTGCCCTTGTCTCAAATTACAGTTTTATACATTTTGTGCCCAGTAACAAAGGTTTATGTTGGTTTCCTCTGCATTTTAATTTGAAACCATATAAAAAATAAAAGATGGGTACAAATGAAAAATGCAGCATTACTGGCATTTGTGTTAACCCTTATAGGTGCCTCTACTGAATGTCTTTATTTTTTCTTACAGCTTCAACATATGGAATTATGCAGGCATGATAGAGATGTCAGGTATAAAGCTAACAACAGACTTGCACTTTGACGGGAAAATTCAGTAACGTAATAGTAGCTGATACACTTATAGAGCTTATTATTTTTGTGCGAGGCCAGACATGGTTCAAAGACTTTACACATGATAACACATGTAATCCCCACAACTCACCGAGGTAAGTACTAATACTCTGCCCATTTTGTAAATGGGAAAATTGGGCCATAAAATGTTATAGGAATTGCCCAAAGTGAAAAGCTGATAAGAGGAAACTGAGGTATAGAGCTAATAAGTGGTAGAGCTGGAAAATTAACTATAATCGGATATTTCCACAGACCCCACTTGTAATCAGGAAGAAATGTTTCTGTTTATAATAAACTGTTTTAAGTATTTAATTTTTATTCCAGCCATTTATTTCAGAAAAATAATGCATAGATGTGAAAACACTATTTGTAGGTAGGTGTAAAGAGTGACCTCTGGGCCTAATCAGGTCAGCTCAGGTCTGGGTCTGGCCAGCGAAGTAGTTTGCTTGTTTTTTTTAATTTTTAATTTTAAGAGGCTTAGGCAGGACTGTGCTGTGGATTCCCCATCCCCCCCTACCCTCCCCCGCCCCCCGAGCCCAACCATGTCTTATGCCTGTGGCCCTGCGCATTTATCTTATTTGCTTGGCCCCAGCAGGCAATTGAATCAGGAGCTCTGGTTAGTAGGTTCAGTTTCCCTAGTAAATAAGAGCCTAAAACAAAGTTCTCAATGTCTACTACAAACACATTTTTATTAAAAGTTTTAAATAATCCTCATACAAATGAGTTTAAAAAGAGTATTTTATAGCCTTTGAAGAGATGCCCATCTATCTATCTATCTGTCTATCTATCTATCTATCTATCTATCTATCTATCTATCATCTATCTATCTATCATCTATCTATCTCTCTATCATCTACCTACCTATTACTTTGATGTCACACCAAAATCCATTAAGTGGTAGTTTCTTAAAATTTAGTTCCAATGTGGAATCTGAAATCATATCAAAGACTTTTTGGTACTCTGTTACATTAAAATCTATTGGTTTATCTTGCACTTTGAATGGATCTTTTACCCATTTATCATTTTGCAATATTAACATTGGACATTTGGAATTTATTGGATCATTGAGCTATGTAGATCATTCAAATTTATAGTAGAAAATTCCACTGCAAACTACTCAGAGAATAAGCATGCAAAAGGCAAACACCTTAGTATTATTATAAAAATAGTTCTGACTTTGCCAGACCCTACTTTGTGCAAGGAATACAGTTGTTAATAGAGCAGACCCTTGGTGCCAGACTCTTTGGTTTGAATACTAGCTCTGCCATCCTTGGGTGGCTTTCTCAATCTGTGCATCCATATTCTCATCTATAAAGTGGGATTATTAAAAATACCTACATCATTAAAATCATTGTTATATTGGAAAGCCATAATATATGTAATATACTGTATGTATTCTACACATGGTAAATGTTGAGGAAGGAGAGCTCTTATTACATTTACTATTATTCCTAATTTTCCTCTGTGCTTCCAATCTATACTCATGTTCTCTATTTTTACCTTGCCTCCTCTTCAGGCATCTGGCACTTAGGCCAGCTATAACCCTTAGGTCCTGCCTGATGGAAAATTTCAGAGATCAGGATCATCAGCTTTCCAAACAAGAGGACAGGAAATAGGCTGATAAATGCTTTGTAGATGGTGAGATTTTTAGAATTGGGAAGCAACTGAGTTCTTTAGCCCCAGAAAGCCAAAATGTTCCCTGGAGGAACTCCAAAGATTCTGATTTAATTGTTCTGTGTATTGGCTAGTGCATGGGGATTTTTTCAGAGCATTTCAGGTAATTATAGTGTGCAACAAGGAGGAGCTGGTGCTGAAAACAAAGACCAGGGATTGTCATCCTGTGTTCCACAAAGGAAACACCTAGGGACCTTTTAAAAATACCCATGCTCAAGTCTCCTCAGAAAAATTCAATCAGTCTCTGGGGGTAGGACCCCTGTATTATGATTATGCAAAAATACCCCAGGAAATTTACATATACAGTAAATGTACATAAATTATAGGCTAAAAGAGTCATCTTAGAGGAGTCACCTGTAAGAAGCTTTTAAAAGTTAGTCTTCATTATTTTTAATATCTATTGTAACAAATTAAAATAATGTGCATTAGTCAGCCAAAAGGGTATTGACACAAAGTACCAGAAATCTGTTGGCTTTTATAAGGGGTACTTATTTGGGGTGAAATCTTACAGTTACAAGGCCCTAATGAGTCCAACTCCAGACTGCTTTCTCACCAAAGTCAGCTGCCAAATGTAATAAATATTTGACCTGCTCATTTAATAAGCAAGATGGCAGGGATCTCTGCCTAGTTCTTCCTTTTCCCTCTTAAGCCTCCCTGGGCCAGCTTCTTCCGATCTCAGTTGTAGGCTGGCATAGGGCTTATCTCTCAGGGCTTCCTATCTCAGTCTGGCATAGGGATCCTTTCTTTCCAGGCTTTCACAGCTGTTCAGCTGCTCAGCTGTAAACTATTAAGTAAAGGGCTCAGCTCTCCCAGGGCTTTAACTGTTTGAGCCTTCTCTTTTCCGTCACATGGCAGGACCAAAATGACCAAGTTCCCTCCTCTTCTGTGTCTTCTTCTGTGAGTGTCCTTTTATATCAGCCCACCAAGGGGGTGGGGACTCAATCCGAGTCATGCCCTACTGACATGCCCTAATCTTAAGAGGTAATTTAATCAAGACATGCATTCAAAGAATATCATACCCAGAGGAATAGATTAGTTTACAAACATAATGTCTCTTTTTGGGATTCATAAATAATCTCAAACTGCCACACTATGCATATATGTACTTAAAATAAAGGTGAATCCCCCCAATTCTACTTTTCAGAAATATTCACTGTTAAACCTTGGTCTATGCTTTTCATATCCCAAGCAAACTTTTTTATACTATTTTTATGAAAAAATTTAAATATACTAAAATAAAGACAGCTGCTAAATAAAACCTTTCGTACCCCTTATAATGATTCAAAAAATCAATATATGGCCTGACAAATTATTTTATAACATTTTTTATTGTTTTTAACTTAAATACTGTAAAGTGCACAAATATTAAATGAGCAGGTCAAATATTTATTACAATATTATACATACACTCATGTGTCCACAACCAGATGGTTAGAGAACATTTCTATCATCCTAGAATGTTCCTGTCTGTATTAGTTAGGGTTCTCTCGGGAAACTGAATCAACAGGAGATATCTGTCAATAATATAAGATTTTATGAGTCTCTCACGCTACTGTGGGGATGCACAAGTCCAGGTTCCACAGGCAGGCTGTAAGCCAAGGGCTCTGATGAAAGTCCGATGAAAGGTCCTTGATGAGTTTCTGGGAGAAGTTGGCTGTCCAAAGACGAGCTGGGAAATTCTCTCTGAATGTTGAAATCGCTTCCCCTTTTAAGGCAGTCAACTAATTGGATAAAAGCGTCATCCATTCTTGATGCAATCTCCATCCATGCAGTAAATTCACTGGTGATCGAAGTCCATAAATGCTCTTGTATTACAATTAGCCCAGTGCTTGCTGAACCTAATACCTGGACACAATTACCTGGCCAAGTTGACACATTATCCTAACCATCACACCTTCCATGTAGTCACAGTCAATGCCTCCCAAGGAGGTTACTGCTATTCTAACTTCTATCACCATTAATTATTTTGTCGCATTCCAACTTCATAAAATGGAATCATCCAGAGTGTATTTGACTCTGGCTTCTTTTATTAAAGAAAACCTCTGAGATGCTGTGCATCAGTAGTTTCTTCCTTTTTCATTGCTGTGTGATATTCCATTGCATGAAGAGAATACATTTAGTTTATCCATTCTCCTATTGATGGTTATGGTATGCATTTACAATCACTTCTCTGGAGAATAAATCCAAGAGTATAATTGCTGAGTCATAAGGCAAATGTATGTTTATTTTTTATAAGATACTTCCCAATGAATTTTCCAAAGCGGTTGAACCATTTTATGAGAATTCCAGTTGTTCTACTTTCCTGAAACACTTGATTTTCTTGGTCATTTTAATTTTAACCTTTCAGGGCAGGCAACATTTTGAAGTGGGTAAAAGTATATTTCTTGTACCTTTCCCTGTGTCTTTCCCACCCAGCAACAACCCTGTGTGTTTTTCATCTCCCTTATCTTTCCCACTCCAACAACCTCAAGCACAATTTACCACCAAAATAAGCCCTAAAACCTACTAAGCTGTAAGTTTATAAAAACGAGATAATAAGCATGAAGCCAGCAAACATCATCACTTTGCAAATGCATTTTTAAAATAGAAATAGCTGTCCACATTTATATATCAGAAAATTTAACATAACATTCTGGAATGCTGGCTATTTTGAAGAAAAAGAAAAAAGAAACAGCATCTGTGAAGTAGTCATTAGCTCTGTTTTAAAACTGTTTTTGATTTTTCTCCTCTTCTAGGCAAAAAGATTTCATTTCACTAGTCATTTGAAGTTAGTTCTATCCATGTGACTTGCTTTGGCCAATGGGTCATGTTTGCAAGTGAGATGTACCCCTTCTATACAGAAACCTTAAAAACTTATCTGTGAGTTATGTTCACTTTCCCCTGCCGCAGCACTTACAGAATCAGGGGTCAACATGGAGTCTTTGTCAGCTTAGGGAGTCCTTGAGTGACTGTGTTGAGCAGAGGTGTCCTGGTAACTTGTGTCATACCAGGATTTAATTCCAAAAGGAGGAGTGTTTGCATCATGAGACACAACGATGATTCCATGAAACTGGAAGTTAAGACTGCCACTTGGCCACTTTGGGCTCCACATGCTTCTAAATCAACAGACAAAGAAGGAATTACTATACTGGCTGGGGTGATTGATTCTGATTATCAAGGAGAAATAGGACTGCAACTGCACAATGGAGGTAACGAAGAGTTTGCCTGGAATGCAGGAGATCCCTTAGAGTGTCTCTTAGTCCTACTAAGCCCTGTGGTTAAAGTCAATGGAAAACTGCAACAACCCAGTCCATGCAGGATTACCAATAGCTCAGAAACTTCAAGAATGAACATTTGGGTCAAACCCCCAGGCAAAGAACCACAGCCAGCTGAGGTGCTTGCTGAGGGTAAAGGGAATATGGAAAGGGTAGCTATGACTATGTGACCAGTTACAGAAATAGGGACTATAATGGTTATGAATAGTTCTTCCTTGATTTATTATGAGTCTGTTTGTATATATAGATAAAGCAAATATCTTTTGTTTCTTTCCCTATCTTATCCCCTTATCCTATGATGTAAGTTGTATTAGTTTCATGCCATAGTATTTAAGCATAGGATATCTGTTTAAGAGTATTATCCAAGTACTTGCACCCTATTCTGGGGAAAGTTAGTGTGTTTCCAATTGTACGCAGGAGAGTTGAGTATGGTTAGGTGAAAATATGAATGTTATTGTTTTTATTTAGAGATTAATAATGGTGTAGGGGGAACAGTATGACTGCCAAGTTGACAAGGGGTGCATTGTGATGGTTATGTTCATGTATCAACTTGTCCAGCTTACGGTGTCCAGTCGTTTGGTCAAGCAACGACTGGCCTGATTATTGCTATGAGATATTTCATGGACTTAAATCATCAGTAAGTTAATTGCATCTATGACTGATTATATCTACAATCAACTGAGGAGCTTGCCTTCAAAAATAAGAGAAGTCTCATCCAATCAGTTTAAGGCTTTAAAAGGAGAAGTTATGATTTCAGTTGGAAGACAAAATTTCCCTTTCTACTTCAGCCAGCCAGCTTATCCGGGGAAATTTATTGGAATTCCCAGCTTGCAGCCTGCCCTATGGAATTTGGACCATCATAGCCCCACAGTCGTGTGAGACAATTCTTATAAAAATCTAATAATATTTACATAATTTATATCTCTCCTGTTAGTACTCTTTCCTTAAAGAACCTTGAGTGATACAGTTCATATGTGGTACAGTTTAGCATTCCTAAACCAAAAGCAGTGGTTGATTTTTACTTCATAGAAAACCAAAGTTTCATAAGTGTATTGTTTCTTTCCATGTACCAGTTAATAGAAAAAACAGGACTCACTTTTCAGCTCTGTTCTGCAAAGACAAGATGTTATTACAGACTTTTTTTCATCTCTTTTCTCAGACTTTTACTATCCTGCCCTTATTTTCTCATTACCTTATTTTCCTCACCCATATTGTTATCTTTCTTTAAATTTGTATCAATATGTCTATGTTAATCCTTTTTAAGCAAGTGATAAATAATCAGATATATTCATTTATAAACATTCTTCAAATGTTACACACACACAAACAATTTTAGCGTGAAATAAACTCAGTCTTTTTTTGTTTTGTTTTGTTACATATCCCCCCCTTTCTGCTTGCTCTTGCTGTGTTCATTTTTGTGTTCTTCTGTGTCTTCTCTGTCTCCCCCCATTGCGGCGACGCGCTGAGTCAGCTCACTGTGCAGGTGGCTCTGCTCCGTCCGTGGGCAGCTTTTTGCTTCCGTTTGCGGGTGGCTAGCCCTGCCCAAGGGGGCTTTTTTGCCCTGCCCACAGTGGCTCTGCCCCACCCAAGGCGGCTTGCCGTTCTCAAGGCGGTCTGCCCGCCCAGAGAGGTCCCTGGGAACCGAACCTGGGGCCTCCCATGTGGTGAACCGGTGCCCTATCTACTGGGCTACAGCCGGCCCCCTCTCAAGGTCTTATTAAGGAAAGCAATCATACAATTCACATTTGAAAATAAGGCATGTTATCATTTGTTCACAAAAATAACTACATATATACATGCTGACATATTTGAAGAATTATAATTTTTAAAAATATACATTTTATTTTTATTTTTAAAAGTTATTTAGATTACATAAATGTTACATAAAAATATAGGAGACTCCCATATGCGCTGCTTCCTACACCTCCCACATTTTCCCACATTAACAAAATCTTTCATTAGTGTGGTATAGTCATTACAATTGATGAAAACATTTTAGAGCATTGCCAATAAGCATGGATGATAGTTTACACTGTAGTTTACACACTCTCCAGCACAATTTTGTAGGTTATGGCAAGATATGTAATGACCTGTATCTGTTATTGTAATGTCAATCAGGAAAATTCCCAAGCCCCCAAAATGCCCCCATATTTCTCCTGCATTTCCCTCTCCCTACCCTCAGAACTCCTAGTGGCCACTGCCTCCACATGAATGATATAATTTTTATATTATTGCTAGAATCACAATAAGTCTATGTTGAATACCAGTAAGTCTACTTTAGTCCATAGTTCATTCCCCAATCCTGAGGATTCTGGGATGGTATTTCCCATACCATCTCTAATTGAGAGGAGGCTTTGCCATGGGGCAGATGGATGGGACTCTCTTGCTTGCAGTTGTAGACTCTCTCAGTTCCTTGGGATGATCATTGTCTATCATCATCTCCTTGTTAGTTGTCCTAGGTTAGTCCAATGAACTGGAGAGTAGGTATTGCAACTCTGTTAAGATTCGGGGCCCAGCTGGCACATGGACAGCCCAGAGATTTAAGTCTCTTGGACATACACCTACTAACTCTGGCACCAACTATAGGTTCAAATAAAAGGGACAGAAGAGTCATGTGTACAGAAGTCACATCTGAGTCCAACTCTGTCATATTTATGAACACAAACTCCAAAGTAGGGCCACTGGCAAGGCTTTTTGCCATGACCATAGGACCTGGTGTCTCCAGAGCCCTTAGGATCTCCCACTGTTTGGGGTAGTATCTACTTTGGCAGTCTATGTGATCCTGCTGAGACATGCATAAGTATTATCTCTCTGATGACCTCCTGACTCACTTTGAAGTCTCTTAGTCATATATACTCATTTGTCTTTACCTTTCTCCTTTTTTATTCAAGGTCTTTTTCCAGTTGTATCACCAGCTGGTGCTTGGTAGTAATCCTTTGGTGCCAGGGAGGCTCATCCCTGGGAGTCATGTCCCATGCTGAAGGAAAGGTAATGCATTTATATGCTGAATTTGGCTTGGAGAGAGGCCACATTTAAGCAACAAGGAGGCTCTCAGAAGGTAACACTTATGCACTCTCCAACACTAAGCTAAATTGCAAATGCAAGTGCAAAAGGCTCATAAGCATAGTTGTCAATCTCAAGGGCCCATCAATGGCCCATCTTTCTTCACTGGTCATTGCTCCTGTACTAGGGGGATTGTTGCTGTTCCATTAGAGAATACGTCAGAGCTCCCCAGGATGGGAATTCAATAATTTTTCAGTTGTGAATCTCTACCCACTGTGGCAATACTCCATGAACATTTGAACATATTTATTTGTTTGTTTGTTTATTTATTAATTAATTAATTAATTAATTTATTTATTTGTTACATATC